>VZUI01091101.1:0-18048 GCA_013401135.1 Cettia cetti
AGGTAAATTCCATGATGGACAAAGGGAAAAAGAATACATAAAAGAACCAATGGGGAACAGTCTCTGGGCAGAGACCAAAGTAGTCATAGAAACCCTTATCAAACTATGATAGTAACAAATTCCAAGGTATGGGGCCCACACCAGGGTAACTAAAACTACACTAAAGTTATAATAAAAATCCTAAACTTATATCTAAAACCTATAAAACAAATTCTGCATCCCCACACCATGCTGTGTAAACACACAGCATGGCCACTTTGTCACCAAAGCAGGCACAAACTGAAGGCCTTTGACTCCTCCCTTTCCATAGCACTTCAGCAGTCTCCAGGAGGCTCACATGTGTTTTTCTACTGTTCTTACAGACTGGTAAGACCAAGTGATTCAGCAGACAAAGCAATGTTTGTCCTTGCCTTGTGCAGACAAGACAGGTTGGAGAAACAGGACTTAATTCTGTAGCATTGATCTTGCATCAAGCACAGCAGCAGAGAGAAATGGGTTACATTGGATCACATGGAGCTACTGTGACAGGGTTGCACTTAACTCCATGAGCTGGTGCATTTAGGCAGCAATCAGGAAACAGGATTTCCACTGTGCCCCACGTATGCAATGTAGGTATCGCCCAAATTATGCAGTAAAAATATTCTCTTGCTCCAAAAAAAAAAAAAAAAAAATGTGGAGCAGTAGCAAGTCCCAGTTTGGACCTAAAATGCCACATGAACTATTCAGCTCAACACTTGCAAATCTACATCAGCCATGGCATCAAACACCAGCTCAGTTAGAAGGTAGGGTTCCCCCACAACCCAACAAACCAGTATGGAATGCACAAATATGCTCCAACAGCCCTTGTGATTTAACATCAGCCCTCCATTATGTTGAAGGTTTTTATTTGGGCACACAATCTGACTTTGAAGCCAATTCAATTTTGCAGGCCTCAATTAGCAAGTCTAGAAAAATTTCTCCTGAAGGTCACATTTTTCAGAAAAGCAGCAGGTTTGAACTTGCTTAACAACTGTGCTGAACTCAAACGCAGAGATCCTGCTAAAGATACAACCCAGAGTAGTTAACTTACTGAAAAAGTTTCCCATTTTGAACGCAAGTAACACTGTTTTATACCGTTATCATGTTAAAGGCAGACACCAATCTAGTATTTGGGGAAAGGGCTTGCAAAACACGGAAAGAAAATAGAAATGTGTTTATGTGTATGTCTGCAAATGGGATGGAAGTAATGGTGTTAGTAAAAATAATTGCCATAACACAAAGTAACTGTTCATCTGCATTACATTGTTTCCATTTTTTATCTACCACATATAAACTATTTTACCAAAAAGGATACACACTGCAGACAAAGCACAGAAATGCAAGATAGGACTCGCATTTTGAGAACATTCCTGACTTTCTGTTCCTTACCATTTCTCTGTCTTCCCAGACATGCAAGATAAACATAGCTGGACTGACTTCAGCATTTTATGGTTTAAAGCCCTCAGTCCCAAAATCTGCCAAAATCTGCATGCACAAAGATATCAAGAATGGAAAAAAAAAATGGTTTTCCCCTCTGGTTTTTCCCCCATTTTTATACACTATCCCACCTGTTAACAGTTTCTCACAGAAGTACATTTTATTTGTAGACTTACTCTTTCTGATTTGAATTCCTGCAAGCAACACCAAAAGAAATAATTTGTGCATCAACCAATACTGCAGCTTTCGAAAATGTATCTTCTTAATAGTTTTTCAACACTTCTGATTTTAACTTGGGAGGTCTTTGAATATAAGAATAGGATGTCAGATAAATGGAAGACAAATTTCATAAACTTGAGAACAATGATATTTGAGACATAAATGCCAAACTAATGGGCTTCTTGATTATCTCTCCTCCCAGTGGCCCTATACTCATTTTCTGCACAAAATTTGCCCTCTCTTTTTTAAGATAGAATTAACAGTTCTGCTAATTAAAAGGTTCTACTAATTAAAAGGTTCTACAGTGGTTATAGATTTTTCTATTTGCTGAATTCAGGGCATGCCATTTTATGTTATCTTGAAACATGTTCTTACACCAGATAAATATGATTTGTCAGCAATTTGGTTTCACATGTCCTTTGTTAATTAGAGTAGTCCCTAATGCAATCTTGCCAAGTATTTTACTCTGGAGTTTGCAAGCCCCTAAGCTATCATCAGTTTCACAAGTTTCTTAATTTACACCTGCTGAGATAGGATCAGCAGACTTGGGTTTGTTTAAATGAAAATTTCTGTTTGGATTACAGACAGAGGCTGCCTATCCATGGGCATACACATTGGGATAAACAGCCACCATAGGTGGCCACTTTCCAAGTGAAAAACATTACAGAAAGTTGGCTGTACAGACAGAAGAAAATAAATGAAAGTATACTACAAGACAGGCATTTGCATTTACTGTACTTCAAACAATACAATACTGATTTTGTTAAATTCAACCTTGCACTTTCATAAGCATTATAAGGGTCTTTAAAGACAAGGTACTGCAGTGATCTGTATGAGAGAACAGTTCCACACAGACCAAAGCTTTCAAAACTGACTAGCTATTGCTAGCCTATTTGTATCAATTTAATGACTCTCAAGAGTCCAAGTATTCAGTTTTTGAGAAACGCAAATCAAACAAAACCATTTCCACATATGTATGGCATAAATGCATGTTACAGCACTGTAAAATTAATAGGACCTTTATTTTCAGTTTTGTTGTTAAAAATCTTTACCTCAAAGGTTAGTTTTCAGTGAATCTTTTTCACAGGAAAAATCAAGAACTGGTATTCATTAAGTATGAAAAAAAAAATTAAAATACTTTAATGCTTTAATGCTGTTTCTAAAGAGAGAATAAAACAATTTTAAAAAATCAGAATCTAGCTTTGTTTTGTAAATGAAAGAAGCAGTCAAGTATTATAAGGTCAAATTTACAACTAAAGAAATATGCATTAAGTAAAACTTCACATAGTATTATCACCTTTTCTGCAAATGCATTTATGATGAAAACAACTAATTTAATCCAGTTTAAAGTGTTTGGATTAATCTAAAGAAAATGTTCTCCTAATTTACTTTGCCTTAAATACTTCGTCATGACTGGCTATGTTAGATACTTGTTTACATTGTTGGGGTTTTTTCCTAATATGATTCAACTACCATGTTTGATTTAGAGATTTGCTCCCTACTGCAATGTATTTAAATAAATTTGGCAACTAGGAGCATATCACAATAACCTGGCCCCGTAAAAGGCTAAAGTCAACAATTACAAAGCTTTTAGTTGTGAAAACAACCATTAAATCTTGAGGCAAGCCAATAACATTTTTCTTCTATTTTCTCACCAATTAAGTGAGATCCTGTTTCCTAGTCTGAGGTGCATGAAGGTTATCAGGTGTGTGTGTGCCTTTAGGATTAGCCATGTTCATGGCAATAAAATTAGCATAAGGGCCTGGGAAGGGTTTACACAGTCCAAGTCCAGCTTTTCCATGCTCCATCTCTCATGTCACAAAATACTCCACAGTCATTTCATTTCCACTGATTGCTGCCTGGACATTCAGTACAGGAATAATTATGAATCATGTGTAGAGTGTGTCAGACAAGGTCATTATCTTTGGCTCTAATAGATACCAAATTAAGTTACTTACCATAAGTCATATCTGTTTCTCAATCTCTTCAGAAGGCATGACTGTAAAAAAATTCACAGATACATACGGATTGAGTCAAGAAAAATATCAACAATGAGCAGGTTTCAGCAGCAGTGGAAAACAGCTCTAGGGCTATGATCTTTTTCCCTGAAATTCACTTACTATTTTTCTCAAAAAAGAACTGCTATAGCAGTGATCTTGTACTCAGCACTGCTGTGGCTACACCTCAAACCCTATGTTCAGTTTTGGGCCCCTCACACTGAGGTGCTGGAACATCTCCAGAGCAGGGTAACAGGGCTGGTGGAGGGCCTGGAGCATGAGTCTCATAGGAGCAGCTGTGGGAGCTGGGGTTGTATCTTCTGGAGAAAAGAAGGCTCAGGTGGGTGCTTATCACTCTACAACTGAAAGGAGATTGTAGAGAGATGGGGTTCATTCTCTTCTCCCAGGTAACAAGTGATAGAATGAGAGGAAATGGCCTCAAGTTGTGCCAGAAGAAGTTTAGATTGGATATTAAGAAAAATTTCTTCACAGAAGGTGTTGCCAAGCATTGGAACAGGCTACCCAGGATAGTGATGGGTTCACCACCCCTGGAGGAATTTAAAAGACATGCAGATGTGGCACTAGAGGACATGGTTTAGTGGTGGGCTTCTCAGTGCTGGGTTAACAGTTGGACTTGATAAAAAAAGTCTTTTCCAACCTAAATGTTTCTATGAATCTAAGGCCATGCCCTCCTCTGTTCAACAGGTAGCACTTTGCTATTAAGGAACTCTCTACAGGAGACTGACAGCAAACAGAGGTATCAAGTACTTTATTTAATAGACACTAAATTGTGAAAAACATTTATCCATTCATTTTTCCAGGTAAGCTACAGTGGGGGAAAAAATAAAAGGTGATAATTTTTATATTTTTATGCACATATATACACATTTCTTTCCACTGAAATGCATGCAGAAAGCTATACTCCTGTGATACTTAGTTTTTCTCCCTATATGCTTCCAGAAATCATAACTTCTCTTAAATAGGAACGAACTGAGTATTATTCTTCCTTTACTCAAATATCTGACTTTTTTTATGGCTGGTCTCTTAATTGCAATCTCTTTCTGAGTTGGGGGACTTTTATATTGTACTTAATTATACATTATCTAGTGTGGGGCTCTTTTCTCGTTGTCCTCTTCCATGATGCAGATGGAAATCTTAAAACAATATTATGTTATATGAGTAAAAATATAAGATTCAAACCAATTTTTTACTGACAATTCCCCACTTGCTCTATGAGATCAAATAAAAATTTCACTTTAAATTTGCAGAAACAGCCATGCAGTAGATTACTTTAACTTTCTGACCACACATTACAGAGATTAGTGAGGTCAGGTACACTCCAAGAATAAGATGTGCCCCTGCGTGAATGACTCTTCATGTTAATGAAAATATTAATATAAAAGTATTCATGCAAGTTTTAAAATGGAGTCATACAGAGCATATATTGCAGGAACTGATAATAGCTATTCAGCAGCATGTGGTGCTCCCCATGACACACTATGTAAAATATTTAATAAATTATTTTCTGTAAAACTACATATCATCTCATAAACAACAAAGTATGTTACCTACCACTGCCAAGAGGAGTTACCTGCTCCTGTACAGGTGCTCTCAAGATGGGGAAGAGTGTTACTGAGTGAAATGGGGAAGAGTCTGAGGGAGCTCAGTACTTGAGATTAATTTAGAGGAGCAAGTGGAGTCCTTTATGGTGCAGCTGGGTGAGGGGGATGCTCTGAGGAGCCACCAGACAGGAATTCCCTGTGGTATTTAGTTGTATTTAGTTCAATTCTTTTGCCTATAGTCTGTTGCACACCATTCCCTCACTGCTGGGATCCAACTCAAGAAACAGGAGAGCAGCCCTACTGTTGTACCCTGTTAACACATTTGAAGAACTTCCTGCAGTTTTTTTGATAAAGCAAAACATCAAAATGCATGTCATGACAATCTCTGAAATACTAAATTGTCAGATTCTGCTGCTGGCAGATCCCAGGATTTTAGATAGAGAGTCCTTTCCCCGAGCCCCGAGCTTGAAGAAGAGGTCGGAATCCATTGATTCAGATTCTCAAGGTTGTTTATTATTTTCTTATCTATTACATTGCTTCTGTGCCTTGCCAAGGTCCTTGTGGGGACAGGAATTGACTGACTGCTCCCCACGCGGTCTTATCTTTAATACTGGATACCACGTGTTCTATATTTACAGTTAGTTACCAATACCTATCACCTATGGTAGACAGTTCACTGCTACTCTAAACCCCTCCAAAAGTGCCACCACCACAGCAGAAGATGGAAGACAAGAAGAAGGAACAGAAGACAGGGACACACCCAGATTCCCAGATTCCTCTATTTTGCCTCCTTTGCACCCCCATTCTAAATCCCAAAATGCTACATTTACACCTTGTGATAAACTACACTACTGTCTTTTACATCTTTGTGACTTGTAATTCCTTTCTCAGTGTTGGAAGCCTTTCCCATGGACTGAAATCAAAGCCAGTGTCTTCCTGGGCTCTGTGCCAGGGTCTCCAACCCCCCTGTACAGATCCCAGACCCCCCTGTACAGATATCAAACCCTCTTGCTCAGGTCCCAGACATCTCTGCTGAGGTCCCTGAGCTCCTTGACAAGCTCTCAGATCACCCAGGGCAGCCAGAGGCATGTCCTGGGTTCCGACACTAATTGATCACACCATATTTTTACATTGTGAAAGCAATTTCTTAAATCTAGAACAATTACACTTGCCTTGAAAACACTAATGGTACTTTATTTATGTTGGGGGGAAATAAGTTTAGACAATTTTGCCTTGTGACCAAAGAGAACGAATGGTCACCAGCATTTGTAAGCAGAAATTGAGCCTTCAGTTTCTACTCACAAATGGTGTTTTCAAAGCTCTGCCCCCACCCTTAGGTTATCTCTTTCTTCAAGTGTGGTGTGCAAACATAGATGCAGTGCTCACCTGAGGTCTCTTATAGTGAAATAATTAACTCCTGGGTGTCATACATGTTCTTCTTCATGCTTGCCAAGTTGACCTCTGCCTTTTTTTCACATCAGCTTTGCTGACTCAGATCACTAGGAATGTGATGAAAAAAGAAAGAGATTAAGGTAATGTATTTTATTTTACACTGCAGGGGACTGGGAATGCAATTGCAGTCAGTTATTATGTCTCAGATGAGGTGCAGTAATTCCCCACCAAGAAACAGCAACTTCTCAAACTGTTCCAACTGAACTATTCATAACTCAGAGTATTCTGCTGAATAAATGGCTTCATTCACATTCAGCTGTTGCCTTAAGATTCTCTTCCTTCTCTTTTGTAACAGCATTCACAAAGTCAGTTATTCCTTTATTTATATATGTGCATTTATTATTTGTGCTTTCCTTAATTTAAGTTCTTCTTGTTGATATCAAGCTATTTCTCCAAACTGCCAGGCTAATTTTAGCTTCTCATTTTATAATTTATAATGTTTTTAGCCCTACCTATGATGGCAAAAATCCAGAAATTTTGTTAAGTATAGTCTATGCTTCTGACTCATTATTAAATGAAAAAAGTTTTAAAATGGGCCTGTATAATGATTCCATCTGAAAGGACTTTTATAGGTAAAGGAATTGATAACTATGATTATCTGTGATTTATCCTGGTCCATGTTTCCCCAATCTAGGGGAAGTAACATATAGCAACATTAAATCTTCTTCTATCATCAAGCTACTTATACTGCTTCTCCCCTAAACACTCAATCACTTTACTCTGCTAACAAAGAAAATCATGCTGAATTGATAAAATTTATTCTTGAAAAGTCTGTTTGTTTTTGTTTAGTTACTTTTTCCTCTCACTACTTCTAACGTTAATTGTTTGGTTTAATATCTTTCTGATTATCAGCATAGACCAAAGGATTTGCAAATGTCAGGCTTTCCCTTTTTTACTTCAGGGAATCTTCTTCAGGGTTGTGAAACAGAATGTCATGAGTATTCTCATTAAGTTGCCTCATATTTTTAGATTTTCCACCATGAGTTTCCACCAGTGGCATCATCATTATTTTTAGATAATTGGAGATTGCACAACTATTGTTTTTTAAGAGCTAGAGGTACAGAACTTCTGATTTAAAGGTCTAATATAGACAAATCTACTTGCCTAGTTACCTTCCCACTTGGATAATTTTTCTCCTCCTTTCTTGATTACTGTTCTACTTTCCATTAGTTTTCCTTCCTCAATGCTTTGCACTTAAGATGCTATAAATACAGACATCAGAGGATGGTCTCCTTGCTTCTGCTGTAAGAGGAGGAAAAACTTGTTTGACAAATGAGCCTTCCAAGCTGAGCCACTCATAGTTTAAACTGACACTGTTTGCCTTCCTGCCATCAAGGATAACAGAGGTAAACTTTGGAAATCAGTTAGTTTCTTTTGCTTTAAAGTAAGTCATGAGAACTCATGGAGGTTACAGATACTGGAAAATATCTGTAATTCCTGGATATTACTGTAGTTCTAATTTAGGAAGTATGAAGAGTCAAGTTAATGTGGTTTGTTTATATGGGACGTCACACCACGGTTATTGTTATTCATCACTTGGCACAAAGGGGAACTTGGAGCACTTCCAGGCAATCTACAACTTGGAGCAATTTCACAAAACACTTGAGACAGATGAAGAGGGAACATCAGAAATGGAGTTTTATCTAGCTCAGACACCAGGACCCACTCCCAGGTTTTAACTGAGGGAGACCTCAGACCTGTGATAAATTTAGCTCCAAAAGGAGCTACTTATGCTGCAGGAGCAATTGCATGTTCCAGTCAGGATGCTCCTCCACAAGGATGCAGGTCTTTAACATGTCCTATGTGATGTCTGCCAGCCTTGTGTTATTGTCTTGAACACTCCTAGGACATATCAGATTGTGTCAGGCCCTCAAGTTTAGAAGAGTATAGCATTATCTGGAAGGTATTTGAGTCACAAAATCCACTGATTAAAAATATATTGTAAACATTGAGAGAGTATTTCTCAGGATGTAGATGAGAACTTAACAGAATGATATCAAACTTTCCCAAAACTCAGGAATATGCTGTGGCCTTATTGCTGATGTAAATTCAACAACAAAGTTAAAGACAAACTTACTGTCACCTAGCTATAAAATGTTTAAAAATTCTGCTCCTTACTTTGAGGTTTACAGTTACTTTATCCCTAGCAGAGGTAAGGATTCTCTAAATCATGAATAAAAATTAATAGAAAGTCTGAAAAAGCATCTGAAAAGATATATCACATACCACAACACATATTTGCCTATGAAGACCATTTGATAAGATTTTCTCTACAGGAATACAGTTTTACCTGAGATGGGAGGGAGAGCATAGGAAAAGTTTGTTGGGTTTTCTTTCAGATCTCTTAACCTCAATAAAATACAAAAACATTCCTATTGAGAGAAAAAGATCTGGAATATTAAAAAGGTTCTGGAATATTAAAAAGGTTCCCTAATAACCATGTGAAATGTATATATTATGGTTATAGGTCGTTCACAGAGTGTTCAGACTTTAACCCACAAAGGAGTGTCAATAATGGCAGCACCACTTCTGCAGACACCTGTGGTAACCTTGTTGTCACGGCTGCAAACCAAAATTAAAGGGGAGCTCCTCATCACTACCAGGTGCAACTGGCAAGGTGCTCTGGGGGCTCTGAATGGAAAAGTGACTAATGCAGGAAACACAGCCATGAAGAAAACCAGTCTTTCCCTGAGGAAGAGGGGACTGCTTTGCTTCCATGTTGCAGAGGTGGGGAACACTGTAGGTTACACTGCAGAAGGAATCACATGAATATCTAGTATTTCACTTCAAGGAAAATTCTAATCTTGTGTGCACTGCCAGTCACACTTGCCATTAGCAGATCACAACTAAAGGAGAATATTAGCAGTCAATATTTCTCCTATGTAAAATAAATTCTTAGCGGTGTAAAGTGAAAAGCGATGGTATTACACAGATAGTAACTGAAGTGCAACAAACAACTGGAATGCGGATGACGAAGGCCGGCTAACTATCCTGCTGAAGCTGAGGATTTGTGGAGTTATTTCGGCAATATTGCAGTCATGTGTGCACAGCAAATTACATGAAAGCCATTTGGGAACAGTGAAATGAAAAATCTTGCCCAAGGATGTGTGTTGTAGCCAGGGACTGTTAGACAAATAGAGGAAACAGCACAATTATGTCAAGGTTGTCAGGCAGCGGAACAAGTCTGAACATGTTTTGTTGCCTTACTGCTGTGGGTGGCTTCTCTACAGCAGTAAGTTCTTATTGACTGAAGTATTCACAGGTCATATATTTTGACAGCAAAAAGTAATCACTCTGAAGTACTTAATTCATTCCAGGTCAATCTAGATACCTCATCCTAACTGGCAGGGGTATTAAGGTTGCTAGGAATGCAAGAGCATTCATGTCCAACTTACCCCTAAAAAGTTTCAGGTATCCATCACAACAATTTTTTAAAATTCTGCTAAAATGAAATAATTACCTATAAATACAAGCAAGCAATTGCCTCTGCTTTTAAACATAGACTACATACAACACATTTCAGAAAAAAATCTAATAACAAATCATAATCTTAACCATAAAATCTAATCTAAATCACAACCTTCTTTTAGAAAAAATAAAGATTGTGCTACTACAAATTGTTGTCAAGTGTTATTTATACTTTCTCAGCTATTTAGTGGTCTTGTTCCCCAGTGAGACTTCCCCTGAAGGGAGGCAGTATGGCTGGTTCTTTGCATCAACCTAACTACATTCTCAGCATGCAGCTTCCTGTGGGAAAGCAGCTATTCAGGCTTCATTGTGCATCTTTGATTTTTTTTTCTTTTTATGAAGAAATAGAATAGATAATTTTGAATTCTACTCCACATGTTTAAAATGCGTAAAGTATTCAGCCGAATTTGTAACAGTAGTTTTCACTCTAGAAAAGTTGTAAGGTGCTGCCCTGTTGCTGCTCTGGTACTTTAACCAGAGGGCTCCACAAACACTACTGTCAAAGCAAAATTGGACTAAAGCCAAGAAAACAGTAGCTTAACTCAGATCAGTGTTACTTCTTAAGTCACTTTGGAACACAGTGGAATAAAAACCTCAGGTTTGTCAGTCAGGCTAAAGCCCTCACAAAGGGCTTTCAAATCAACTGTTTTCTTCTTTTCAAAGTGGTGCACTGAGTCTGAATTCATTGAAGAAAATTTTTATTTAGATCTTTTATTTGACATTTTGTCAAGGCTGTCAAATTTCTAAAGAAAGTATTTCACTGAGTGACAGGCTGTCTTGGGAAATTGTCTGTCCTGAGACTAAATTCATCTGGATGAGGATTTTTGCAGACTTTGAAAGACAAAGCCTAGTTTTTTGCCTCTCCCAACTAGCACAGCCTGTAAATTACTACAGAACAGACTATACTAAAAAGAGGAGTGATTACCTAAGCTTACTTACATAATTACACTCACCTCTGAGTTCAATAAACCCATCTGGATAAGGGTAGCTATCCCCCACATTAATGATACAGAGTATAAGTGATGCTACACTTCCTGGGAAGTCAGGAAAGCAGGCTTTAAGGGCTGTAAGTGGAAATGAGACTCAGGAATGAAACACACCTGCCTCTCTAAGATTCCTTCCAGGACACAATGGGTTGAAGGAGATGATCTCTTGCAGTCATTTTGATGTGCAGCAACAAAATGACAGCCTTGTTATTTTTTGCATCTCCTGTGGGATTTTCAGACTGTATATGAGTAGGTACAAACCAGTGGGTTATTCCCTGAGAAATAGCTCTGACCTATTCAGGAATAACAAAATAGATCTTCACTCTTTTTTTGATTTTTTCTTTTTTTCTCTCAGGTTTGGCCTTCTCTAGTATTGTGCTCTGCAATAGTATTCGTAGGGAAATAACTTAGGTAATTCTGTCTGACAAGAAAAGCAACAGCATCTGCAACAAATTCTAGTGAATTTTCCATGCATTTAAATAGCTCTGTGCAAGTTTAACCTCTAACTCCAAATCAGTGGTGAATCCAGTCCATTCTTTTTAAAGTAAACATGGTGATTCAAGGTTCTTGCATCAGTACTAGTAAGTGTTTTTGCAGTATTACACTTTCAGTCATCATACCCAATTCAAAGGCATGAGAAATTTATACAAATTGTACTCTTCTGAGGGCAAATTTGCTTCACCTTGCTCAGGGAAACCAGTTTCCACTGTTGATTTTACACAGGCAAAATTATCATAGCTTGACATACAGAAAGACTAGGTGTGTAAATCACAGAAGCTTGTAGGAGTGATAACTTTCATTAATATAATGAAAGCATAAAATAAATTAAAAAATGGAGACTACATAACCTGACTCTACCTTAGCTATTCCCCAGTAATACTAATCTGTGCATTTGAAGCCAGAATTTGCATGGTATTAAACCATTCAGCTCCATGAATTCATAAATATTGGTTCACCTTTCCAGTTAATTTGAACACAACCTTTACCCAGAAAAACATTCTAATATTCTTTATCTTTGTTCAACAGGGGACAAATTTTTGTTTTAAACAGGATGCGTGCAGGATAAATTTTGTTTCTACATGGCAATAACAAGAAGCTTTAAAGTAAATCAGACACCATAAAGTAATGCCACAATGCCTTGGAAAGAACCCAAAAGTTGCTGGTACCTAAATATATTCTCTGTGGGTAAATGTAGAGGCCACCCTCAATGTGAACAATAACTATATTCCCCTGATAACTCCATGGAATACTCCATGAAATGAATTCTCTCTGATAAGGAAAAGGATGGAAATTTACTTTCTCTGAACTATCGCTTATTAAAATGCAGAAGATACTGGTATCCTTCTTTAAGCAAGGTAAAAATTATCTTGATGAAGAACTTTGTTTCTAAAATCTTACTTCAGCATTTTGCAATGTCAGGTACCTGGAATTAATTTTTATCACAATAGAGTTATTGATATAAAAATTAATTATTTAAAAAGGAGAGAACAGAGCCATAATAAAAGAGCCTCAGTAGCTCAAACATTTTTACTTTGCTTCTTACTGCTCCACTTTAGGTGAAAAACATTCCTAAAACAAGTGTTCTGAAAGAGCCTGAGAACAGCTGAAAACAAATTTGCAATTGATTTAATTATGAAATTTCTGGAGACTGTATCAAGTCTCAGATATTTACTGATATCTCAAAGGGCATTTCTAGATTTGCTTTGAAATGTTCTGTATTTTCCTCCTAATGCTCTTTGTTTTGAGATTCTTTTTACTGAAGGACTCATGACATCAAGAGTAGTGTTTCACTTTTATCTGTGTCAGGTGACATATACCATTACATTTGGGTGTTTCAGTTTCTTTCCCTCAAAATTCAAAACTCACATCATTAATATATTTTAAGAGCCATGACAATTTCAATTTGTAGTGATACATAAGCTATATTCATGCTTGAATTAAATTTAAGAGAGACACCTTAGAACTACAATTAATCTCAAACTATACAAAACATAACATACTACAAGGATATTAAAACACCTCATGAGAAATCCCTTGACTCCACGTGACCATGTGCTCATTTAATTAAATACATTTTTAAATCACTGGGGTAAGACAAAATGCTTATTAATAATTTACCTGACAAGAAGTGTAAATTAGACATTAAGACTATGCTGCCATGGTTGAGCCTTTTATGCTCCACTGACTATCCTAGTCTTCTCCATTTTATACTGTAATCTATAACACAAAATTTAAAATCTATATATCAATTTGTATTAATGTAGTAATCATCACATACGCAGCCATAAAGGTAGTGGTTGCTAAAATACTTAACGTATTCCTCTTTTAAGTCCATATTCATTTAAGAAAAACTAAGAATTTAAATAAGCCAATCAATAGTTTTTATAATATCTGGAAAGGGAACATTATTGCTTTCACCATAGTAATTTGGAAAATTAATCAAAGTTTCAAACTGCAATGTGGTGTCGGCAGAACAGCTCTAAGGAACTGAAAATATTTTCATATGTGTTTAAAATACCTAAAATCCTCTACGCCCTGATTTCCAGCTTACCAGAGTGGTGGCCTTGGCTATATATGACGACCCTTGATTTATCACGACAGAAGAAAACAGTCCCTTAAGGAGTTCCAGAAACCGCTCTGATAACCTGAGTGGATTGGGATAGCCGAGATCCAGCGGAGATAACACGTACACCATTTATCAGCCCATAAACTCCTCATGCAGCAGATCCAGGAGAACAACAGTGACGGGGAACACTTCACCGCCCACAGCAGCGCCAAACCGGGCGCTGCACAGCCAAGCCGCAGCCACTCCAGGGAGCCAGGCAGCCACACAAACCAACCACCAAACTGCACACAAGGGAAGCTGCCAGCCACGTTTCACACAGCGGAGAAACTGCTCAGTGTGGCCTTAGAATACAGCACAAATTAGAACATTCCTGTGCAGGGTTTCCTGAAAAGTATTTGTTTTATGCTTGAACTGGAAATGCTTGGTTTAGGCTTGAACCTACACATCAGTTAAATGACTTTCCCATCCCTAAATTAGTGCTCAAATACATATGAGAACTATACTCATGATTTTGAAGTGATACAGGTGCCCACAACCGAAGTCATCTCAGACTCTCTATTTAAAGAACATGAAGGCAGCTTTGGCAACACATTTGGACCACAAATTTTTCATCCTAGTCAGCTGACTCCAGCAGAGTACAAGAGTTTCAGCTACCTCTGGTCAGATATCCCTGAAAACAGGGGAAGAGAAAATGTGTTTTTTTCAATCACATTAAATCAATTTTGGGACCCCTTTGCAGTAATTTTAGTACTTAGCATTCCCCTCAGTATTAGAGGTGCGATTACCATTGTCCTCCATGGAAAGTTGCCCAAGGTCTATAGTTGAAACTTTAAGAAGCTGGAAGCTCTAAAAACCATGAGAACTAAACCATGAAATGTGAAGCAGGAAGGCAGGAGAAACAGCTTATAGAGATAAAACGACCTCATAGGAGGTTGTAAGGAGGTAGAAAAGAGGGCACAGTTGGGACTGAAACAACCAGGAGACACTGAGGAACAGAGGGAATGATAAAGAGAGGAGGAAACTAGGAACATGAGAAAAATAGGAGTTAAAAAAAAAAAAAAAAAGGCAAGCCACCAAGAAAAGGGAGAGGATACAGGTAGATTTTAGAAAAAATGGGAAAAGCTTGATATTTTGAGAATAGAAAGAATAGACAAACCAGGTGGGAGTGGCTAACCTGTCACAGAAAAGGAAAAAGGATTATGTGAGTAATAAAAGGAGCAAACTAGGCAGAGTGCAAGAGGAGACCACAACAAAAGGAAAGGTACAGAAAATACAGAGGCAAAGTAACAGCACACATTTCCAGAATGAGAACCAAATCAATTATTCCACGGCCCCAGCATCATTTTTTTGTCCTACAATATCACCCCAAAAACACACTGACAATATTTGTTCCTTCACCTCGCAGCAGGTTAAAATACAGGCTCAGGAAGTGGGAGAGAATTAGATGCTGTTATTTGATTCTTCATTTGCTGCTCCATTTCATGCAGATAACCAACAAAGTTCTAGGCAGAAATCCATATCAGATGGTCAACTGCAAGGCAAAGGGCATTTGACTTGGGAATTGGACGTTGGGGAAAGTGCTCCAAGTGCCATAATTAGGAACCATTTTGGTTTCAAACTTCATGTATAACTTCTATGTAAGATAGGGGTCAACTGCACTGAAATCCCATAGAAAATGTGTGTAATCATTTACAATTAAATACTGATATTATAATGGTATTCACTAGAGGTTAGAGCTGCACTGGTGATCTTAATCGTGGAATTTGTTTCATCATACTTGGGAGCTTCTTAAATTAAGCTTACTTCCTTAATTTTCTTTTACTGGAGAATTTTTTTATTTTATAACAATTCAGCTAAGTACTGAGATTGTACTATTTTTTTTAAAAGTGTCTTAGGATGTATGTAGTGAATCAATATACCAAAATAACCAACCAAAAAAAAATTAATTATACCTAAACATCTATTCAAAGTCCCTAATTTGTCTTGGCCATTATTCTGAGGGGGTTTTTTTATAACATTTCTGCAACAGTATGAGAAAGAGCCACTGCTCTTTCAGCAGCCCATAACTGTAGGACTAGGATTACCATGATAGTGACCAGCAGGGCTGGTCATCTAGCAGACAACTGGAACAATCCAACTGTTCAACTAAAATTTTCACTATTGTTAGACCTCTTCTAGCCTATAATTATAATGTGTCAGATATTTCTATCTAGACAAAAATATTATATTGAAGTAACCATGCTTCTAGAACAGTGACATATATGCAATCTTATTTCCCACCCTGCACCAAACCCTCTTCATATCAGACAATGGCTTTCACACTTCTCTCATTGTCAAGTGGAGGGGGGGGGAAAGATGTTATGACACTGAAGGCAGTGCAATTTCAAGTGATTTTTTTCAGTATTTCATTGGCATGCTGTTAAAAAACCACCACTGGAGGCAGTGGGCATAATCAGGATTTCTTGAGGCCTAAATAAAATCACGCTTTCTGAATTAACAAATAAAACATCTGATCCCATGCTTCGACTAATTTGTTTGAAAATACAGCTAGCTCTGTGTCCACAAAGGGTTTAAAAAATGGTCACTGTCATACAATTTTCCTAAAAATTTGTGCAATTTATAAGCATAAATTGCACAAATGCAATTTTTGTGGGATTTCTCCATCCACAACTTAGTAGTCTAATAAACTACGTAATATAAAGTACACTTACCCAAAAATATTTCTTATTGCCTATCACTTTTGAACTGTCATTTCCAAATTAAAATATCTGAAAATCTCCAATACAATTACTTTAAGTTGACTTCAGCCAGCATGTTGTAAACAACAGAAGAGTGATGATGTAGTTGTATCCTTGCAGTGGCAGAAATGTCACAACAGAGCACAGGTGAACATGCTAAAAAAAAAAAAAACCAACCCATTTTAATAGTTAATTGATACTCAGTAGTGTTCAAGATGAGCACTTGGGCTGCACTGTTTTTCTTCTCATTGGCAGAAACTGAGCATAAACTCCATGGCTCTCAATAGCACAAACAGACTTGAAGGTAGGTGGCAGAAAGTAATATAATTACAACATACAGCTTCAATCCTGTCTCTGAATTATTCAGTTTAAACCAAAGTCACCATGTACAGTCAAGTCACCTTCTCATCTACAATATTCCAAAACCAATGTATTTCCAGGCACACTTTAAAATTAGTATCTCAAACTTACCTAGCTTTCTTTGTTGCAGACTGGAGGGGTTTTTTTCCAATGCATGAATGCAAATTCAGGTGGCACACAAATAAGAAGGAAGAAAACTTATAAAACACACACAAGTACAGTCACATGTTCTGTACTCCAAGAGACAGACCAGTAGCAGAGATCTGCAATTAAGCTGTGTGTTAAGAATAGAGCCGCACCTGGGAAAAAACATCTGTGGTCCTGGAGGCCGTTTTACAGCCATTGCCATGGTGAAAGAATCACACCTTATGTGCCTCGAAAGCATCGCCTTAGGGCATGACAGATTTAATTTAAGATTACTCTCCCTCAAGGGCCATATGGCCAAGAAGAATGACAGAAACAGCCGTACATCCATTTATTTTCCGAAAATACAAAAAACCCCATATATAGTTAGAAACACAACTAGAAATACGTTCTAGGCAAACAAGTAAGACTGATGATTTTGCAAAAAATATCAATTATTACGCACAAGAAGGAAAGGAAAAAAAAGATGTAAACATTCCTTTAACACCAGCCGAAAAACAGTTCGAACGAGGCTTGCAGCCTCCGCGATGATCAGGATAGCAGCTTACGTCCACCCAGAAAAAGTTTGTGAAACTGTCCCGAGGAGATCCAAATAAATTACATAAATAGGAGCGGGGCCGGGCGCCTCCCTGCCAGTGTCCGTGCCGGGCCCCAGGAGCCCCTCCTCACAAGTCGGGGTAGCCGCAGTAGTAGACGGCGCTGCTGGCGTCCGACACGGCCGACGAGACGGGACCCGCGCCCTCGGCCGACGGCAGCGCGGCCGCGTCGTGGCCGCCGAAGGTCAGCCCGGGCTCGGCCTTGCAGGCGAAGCGCAGGTACTGCTCGAACTCGGTGCGGTCCACCTCGCCCAGCAGCTCCTCCGGCGGCAGCTGCTCCAGCTGCTCCCGGCACGGCGCCGTCTCGGGCGGCGGCGACGGCTGCCCCATGGCCCCGGGCGGCGGCAGCGGCGGCCCGCGCCCCGGGCCCGGCGGCTGGCACTGCCCGTAGTACGCCTGCAGCGGCGCCGGGCAGCCCAGCAGCGCCTGCAGCGACCCGCCCGCGCCCAGCGCCTGCCCGGGCGACAGGTGCCGCCGCAGCGACGGCCCCGACGGGCTCTCGGAC
>VZUI01091110.1:0-30092 GCA_013401135.1 Cettia cetti
GTGTTGGGGAGTGTTCTTTTCCTTTGTTATTTGTTAATAAACAGTTTTTTCCACTTTTCCTCCGAGGAGTTCCTTCCCTAACCCGGGGTTGGGGGGAAGGGGTAGTGGAGGTTTGTCTCCTCGTGGAGATTTTCCTCCTAATTTGTCCTAAACCAGGACACCAACACTTTAAACAGAGATTTGCCTTTCTTTGTAAAGGATTTGGATGAAGTATAACAAAAAATTAGAGGTGATCTCTAATGCAAGGCACGTAACAAAGATCACATTTTCATTGCACATCCTTGCAGAAGTCTGTGTGTGACAATTTCTGACAATCAGTGCAAATCAAGCACCGTGCACCACGCTGAGCCTGGGATCAGCATTCACCACACAACCCTCAGGAGAGAAATAGGTGGTGCTGGTGGGGATGGAAACTGATGTGGATGCAAACTCTGAAAAGTAGAAAAATAGATCCCCTGACGACAAAATCACACCTGGTGTTAAAGCCTAGGCTCTCATTAAGTAATGATTATTGCCTGCTGTGTATAAAAATAGCCAACACAAATAGCAGAGTTTAGCAGTGCTAATTTAATAGTTGACTGTGCTTACGGGTGTTCAGTGGAGCAGAGAGAATAATCTGCTGAGAGTTGTCTATTGAGTGATTTTAGTCCCTCTTTTCTACTTCTGGAATAACCCCAAGCAGATCACAATTTCCTGGAGTTCATCTCTTCAAACATCTTTTATTAACAACTTTTCCCAGATACAATTGACGGGGTTGATTGATCATGAATATTCTCAGTTCAAACCACTGTGTATGCTTGTGGTTAATCAGATAAGTCCCATTTCATCATTTCTGTTGACTGGTTGGGCAAATTCACAACAGCTTTCAGAGAACTGAACCCAGCCATGTGTTAAAGGAAGCAAATGTACAAAACCCCACATCTAAAATATATTTACCAAAACACATTTGCATTAGTTATATTCAACTTTGGTAGAAAAGGGTCTTCACAGTGTGCATTAATTAAGAGTAGAATGGGACCTGAAACTTTGCACTTCATGAAGTTACATTTTGCTATTGCAGATGTGTATTCTGGTCAGTAATGTGTATGCTATATTTCCTTCACAATTTAAGGTGAAAAAAGACTCATCCACTGCCTTCTCAATATTGGAAGGAATTGTCATTCTGGAAAAGCACAGAATATTTAAATATTGTATCTTTAATATGTGAAATAGTAACCAGCTAATGCCACCAAACTACAGCAGAGTTTGGGACTTTACAGATCACTCTAATGCCCTCGTGTGATTTATGTATGGCCTGTATCACAGAGGAGCAAGACTTTTAATATTCATTTTTCAGTGCTTGGGTCAATGGGGAAGCCTTGGAGGTGCCATCCTGTTGCAACTCCAATGTACATCAATTATATTTAACTTACACAGAATCATTGCTGAATTTTCTCTCTTGTAACTGCTACTTCAAAACTCATCAGATTCTGATTCCAAAATTCTACAGGTTATCTTATGGTCATGCATCCATTTGTGGCTGCTGGAAGAAAACAAAGATGAAATAAGACATGAAAATAATTTTGGAACATAACAGGTATTGATTGTCTCATTTAGTGTTTTTCCAAATCTTTCTATACCTGGAAGTTGCTGGTGATGTTTCGTTGCAAAAACCAGGAGTGAAATTAGCAATAGTTTGGAAACAGTAAATGAAAAGGACGCTTGAAAAAAGAAACTATCAGAATTTAAACACTAATTTGTAAAACTGGAAATTCTTACTCTGAAATTAAGCTAACCACCTTTTTCTGGAAGCAATTTTTTTATTAATAGTGTTTACTTATGCTTTTCTCCGTTTGCTTTTCCTTCTTCCTTTTAAAAAGACAAAATTTAGATAAAATTTACAAAAGAGCAGATGCATTTGCTGATCCAGTCTGTTGAGGGGGTAACTGTCACCCCAGCAGGAGAGAGCAAGCATGAGAGGATCTTCTGCTGGTTTCAAGTTGTTAACGAGTCTTTCTCCCAAATCCATGAAACCACAGCTCTATACCTCTGACATGAGGTAGCATGAGAAAGAGCACCATCAAACGGGTAATTGGGACAGAAATTGAATTTTCATACCCAGAGGTGCTCAGCATTTTCATCACTTAGTTATTCACTGACAAGTACCTGCATTTCTCGCTGTCTAATCCCAAGCTGCTTTTATTTGCATGTTTAAACTTGAACATAACTATTTTTTTGGCTGCAGAACTAAAAATTTACCCCAAAATAGATCTTCAGTTCCAATTATGGCAAGTGTGTCTTTAAAACACATCTAATCAGTGCCTTCATTGCTTGGAGATTTAGTACATCAGCTTTATCTTGTTTATTTGGGCAACTGATATGGTTTTCAAAATATGGATAACAAGGCATGGACACAGCTGACTGTACTGTAACAGAAATGAAGGAATCTTCAGATTTTTTCTGTGTCAAAGGCACTGTTTGACATAAGTATTCTGAGCTAAATAGTCAGAATTACTGTATGGTCTAAAATATAACCAGAAGTGTGGGAAAGCCTCTGTCTCAGTGAGCTCAGTTATATTCATGCATCATCTTTTTTTTCGGATGTTCTCCAGTACTTCCTAGCTGGGTCTCCTTCAGCCAAAGCTGCTGGGAACTTGAGGAGTGAACTGAAAAATTCTCTCTTCATTCCTAACCACTTTAACTGGACAGGATTCAAACCTGTTTTATTCAGCAAAGCTTGATCTCTCCTTTACCCCTAGGAGGAGCATGTTTTCTAAGGATGGGTGTTGGATGATATCACTTATTTCCTGGGTTTGAAGAGACTTTTACTTTGTTTAGGTAGCTTTCCTTTAAAGCAGAAACACATCCCTACGGGCTAGGGAGATGCCTCCCTAAGTGAGTTCTGCAGAGGCAGATATTTGGTATAACTCTTCTGACTGGGTTTTTTTCTGCCTGTTCTTCTTTCCTTCTCCTTTATACACCCCTAAAATGTCCTCTGCTTCACAGGTGCTAAATAACTTTAACTTTACTCAGTAAAGTCCCAGCTTGTATCTGTCTCAGCTTTGTCTAGGCTCTTTTGACTACATTTACCTCAGAATCTGTTATGCTTGTTAAAAACCAGAACAAACCTGCCTGACTTTCTGAACTGCAGCTGTTGGCTTTATAAAGATTTTACTTCTATCTTCAAATCTTTGAAGCAGTGGATTTATCCAGCATAATTTTTCTCTTATTCATGTACTTCTTCTTCAGGAAGATAGCATCAAGGTTAAAGACACATCTTTAAAACTTAATTACGAGTATCAGGAGGAAGACAAAGTGATCCTGCCTTTCATCTTGCCAAGCCATAGGTAAGCTGTGATGTATGACAAATACTGAAGCCACAGAAGACACACAGTTCACTGAGGAAGATTTAAACACTGTAGGGTGATGTAAACACAAATGACTGTTTTCTAGAACCACAGGGGTGATTTATGAGGTCTGTGATTTCTAAAATAAGAAATGATAATGTCTCATGGAAAGCTGTCTTCCCTCCTCTAAATGAGTGACAAATGGAACAAACCAGAGAGGTCCCTTGTCACCACAGGTATGGACTTGCCTTAACTTTTGCTCTGTGAACATTTAAAAAATTACTAAACCCCTTCAATATTCTCTTAGATTGCTTTATGTTACATTAGTTATATCACTACTGTTTAATTTTCCTGAGCTGAGAGCTCCTTGGTGAAGTTCTAAACCAGTGCTTCATTATATTTTCTACTTATCTATGTAGATAGCTGCTGTTTTTTGGCTAAAAAATGAATTTCAGTATATGTGGAGGAATAACATTGATAGCTTTTTTTTTTTAAATTATAAAATTTCAAGATTGGCTCAAGTGAATAAGGGGAAAAAATCAAAAATAGAGCTTTGACTAATTTTACTTGATCTGAAATGATCAATTCATCCTGCTAGGTAGATTTTTATAATCTGACCTTGAGTGAAAGAGCTTTCATTCCTGATAGAATCTAATTGTATGTGTGGTGTTCAAACCATAGTGTTGAAATTAAATTAGTACTGCACAGGAGGGGATCATACAAGGAAAAACACACTATCTTAATGGGCTTTAAACCTGAGTGAAGCACTGTCTTCAAACCAATGAAATAGCTATAAAATCATCTTTGCTCTTTATGATTCAAACATACCTCCCAAAGTTATAATTTATATCTTAAATACAAAAACCATATAGAGTGAAAAACTGCATGTTTCAGTAACATGACAACAAGTCAAATTTTTTACCAAATATATATGCTGAGAGTTGAAATGAAAAGTTTTCTATATGTTCTTTGAAGGGAAGTCAGGTTTCATTACATTAGTATGAGTCTTTGGGCTGTGCTTCTCTTTTTTAGGAGCACGTGTTTTAAATTAATGCAGTTTCCATCTCCCTTTTTTTTGCAGCACGCTTCACTTTCAGTGTGCACAGCGATCTGATCTCAGCTTGTTTGCTCTGAAGATAATGCAAGTTTTGCCAATGACTTTGACAAAGAAAAGCACTTTGCCCAGTAATTGCTTGTAATATGCAGATATAACTATCTATAATAATACGTGCTGTATTTCAAAAATGGAAGGAACAAGAAAGGTAAAGCCATAATACTGAAGAATTCTGGGGCTTCACTACACCCCCTTTTATCCTGGTGAGCTCTGGCAATGTACAGCACTCTTGAAATGGGGTAAGTATGAATTAGGGTCACTTCAAGGTTGCTTTACACAATGTAAAGAAGCCTTTGTGTACCAGGGGAATGGTGTTTGAGTATTGTCTTCAAACTCTCTTCTGTAAAGAGCAATATGATATTGAGGACTGCTCCAGGAAAAGAAACACAGCACAGAAGTCCTTGTGGCAGTGAGTCTGTCCTTGAATCTGGCTGGGATGGTCTGTGGTGGTGTGCTGTGAGCACCATCAGCACATCCCACTGTGTTTGAGCTGGATATCATCCTGGACAGTGCTCAAAGTCAACTGGAAAACAAGCACTGGCTGAGATGTTCATAAACAACTGGCAGGAGTTTGTAAACTGAAATTATTGTTTGTTAAACCTCATCAATGAGTATGAAAGCCCTCACTGGTTTAGATTTGGGACTAAGAACCTAAACTGATATGCTCTTTGCCTTTTCCTTCTGCTGTTTTGGAAATATTCTTCAGCAGAAGGTGATGAAGCTTTATCACTGAAAGGTGATGAAACTTGTGGTGCTTCTGAAAACAAATTTATCTGTGCAGGATGAAGGTAGCTTTCTAGGAATGTTGAAATTCAGTCATTTCTGCTATCCTGCCTTCAAAGACTTTCAGAAAGACACAAGAATTACACCTGCTGCCACTCCTGGGATATACATTTAGTGGGGATTCACTCTCCACACACCCATTTAAAGTCACATTTGTGAGCCTACTTGATAAGTGGAAGTCTCAGCTTTTATCTAACTAAACTTCTGTCTTCAGAGACAGACTTGTAAGTGTAAAATCAAACTGAAGGGAAGAAAAACAAAATTCCTGTATTGGGCTTTAGTGAAGGAGGGAATCTGCTCACCACTGAATAGTCTGGATGCCCTTTTTTACTTTACTCAGGTAAAATTCATTTATTTTCTGATTGTAAAAAAGCACACAAAGTAAATGAAAGCACTCATGGCATGACTTGAGATATCCATGTTCACTTACAGCCACTTTTTAAAATAAATAAAACAAATCAGATCCTCTCCTACTCTGTAGTATATTTTTGGTGTTGCAAATGTGTCTAAGGATGAGCTTTGACTAAGCTTTGCTTATCAAAAAAGTCCTGATTCTGTACACTCTCATGAATGAACAATCACCTGAACCTCTTGGGGTTTTTATAGCTGAGTAAACTGAGTAAAAAAGGCTGGACCAGCCTTAAAAACATTGGTTTTTAACTGTATATGTTCCAATTCCTTTGGTTTGTATAGCTGAGGGGATTTGTAGAGAGATTTTGATGAAAACTGTAAAATATTTACTATTGACATACAGTGTCTAACAGAAAAAAATGTTACTGAAGTATAAACTGTACCGGTTCACACCTCTGGGTTCTCATTTCTAATTTATTTCTTGTCAACAGAACAAAATGGATTTGGCATCTTTGTTTAACGTTCGAACCTCTGAAACTGCTGCTGTGGCTCTTTCCAGCAGGCACTGGAGTTATGCTCCAGTGAAATTAAAGGAATTTCATTTGCTTCTATCTTTGGCAACTCAACAGGGGAGTTGATAAGAGAAAGTCTTTGCCAATTGTCTCCCAGCTCAGTAGTGAGACAAGGCAGTGTCTGTGAGGTGCATCTGTGAATCAGGAGATGATTGAATAGATTACATTTGTCTGCATTAGAGAAAAAAAACCAAACTACAATTTTTCAATAATTTTATAAAATTATACAGGACCTACTGGACAAAAATTCAATTCCATTTCTGTGTTGTATCTGTCAGTTTACACTGGAAGGGCTGCTTTTTAGCATTGACTAATAACTGTACGAGACAAATTCAGCAAACCTAACGATATTGGCTTTCTCTGTTGTTATTTCTCTAAAAGTTTTTAATTTACAAATGCAGAAGCATCGCTGTCATTAACATCATTAACATCAAAAGCCACATTTTTGAAAAGCCAGAAAAATCATGCATTCTCTATTTCAAAAAGAGGGTTTCCTTAGCTTTCACAGTGCTGTAAACTGTTGTTAACTCCAGTGGGATCTGAACGTATATTTTTGCTGTTGGTTCCTGTTTCAGAGTGTTTGAAGTGAGCTGTGATCAGTGTTCATGTTGAGAGGAAAGTTGGCTGGAAGTGAGGATGTGACTGAACCACTATATTTTCAGACAAAGTTGGGTTTTTTCCATGGAAAGTACTGGAAGTCTGCAATATTTAATTACATGTATGAAATATTTTCGCTTTTTCATCAGATTAGGACTACTGTGAAACCATTTAGGGGCTTGAAAAATAAGATTGGCAATTCACAAAAAATATCTTTCAAGAAGCATTTGAAAAAAAGCAATCCTATCCCTTAAAAAAACAAATGAACTACAAATATTGGGTTTGATGCAAATTGACAAATCACTTCAGCTGATCTGAGCATGAATATTGGTGTGGACAAACAGCTTGGCTGGATAAAAATGAAAATGTGCATATTTCCAATTTATAATGAGATCTATAGAATACAGATACCCTCCAGACCGAAGTGCACAAGACGAAATTTGAAACACATTTATGGAAAAATGCAAATATTTTGCGCATGAATTATAATGTGGCTGCAACCCTGTTGTTTATAGCTGAGAAGGAAGACACACGATATACCCAAAGTGAAAACACTTGTGAGTTAATGGCAAGTTTTTCTTCATTCTGCAAAAACTTTACATAGATCCTGACAGTCCTTGAGTTTCCAATCCATGCCCAGAGCCATTGGTCCAATTCAGGTTTCACTGATCTGTTTTACCATGGGCAAGGGTCATGCAAAATGTCCTTTCCAACAAAGGTTTCCATTGTATGGCTTCAGCCCAAGGGCAATAAATTGCAGCACCAAAATCATGTGCATTATTGGTGATGATTTTAGGAGGATCAAATAATTTGTGTATGAATTTAAAGGTGGGATTGATGTAGCAGGGAATTCGAACCCTGTTATTTTACACAGTTAATTTTGAATCAGCTGAAACCTAAGGCAGGACTTTATCAGAGACCCACAAATATCAATGCAGAAAGAGAGGTTTTCTCCTTTTTGTTCAAACTGTGCTCTTGGCTAGAAATCTTAAAAAGAACAGCTCTACGATTTTAACATGGTATTTTGATTTTTTTTTCTTTTTTTGGTTATGATCTGAGGGTAATCTGACATCTAGATTGGCTTCACACTTTTCTACAGGCAATGTGTGACAAGAGAGGAAACTAAGATGGAAGCATTATCTAAATGATATGAGGAAAAGCTGCAAGGCATCCTAATAAACCACTCTTATCCATGTCAGAGCAGTAACATTTATAATTGGCACAATGTTAACTCAGTTTCAGGGTATAACTCAGCACATATTTTGTCTCTTTTCTAGAAGGAACAGAAAATCCCCACCAGTATTAATTTAGTTATAGCACATTATGAACTTTTAGGCAGGGAAACATGTCCAGAACTTGGTGAGAGTCCTCAAAAGGGAAGTATTCATGACAGTTCCAATTCTCTTTTTATATAATCCCATTATGTGAAAGTGAGAGATTGCTGGAAACCTTTTCCCTTAAAGAGGGAAAAATTGTAGTCACTTTCCCTTGCAGATGGGAGGTATCAGGGAAGCAGCTTTAACCACAGAAAGGGAATAGTTTTGCTGCAAGGAGTAATATAAATCAGATGCATCTTCAAAATTAATTCCACTGCAATTTTTTGTTTTTGCCACTAGTTTCAGAATCTAGGGAAAATAACACATAAATAAATGAAAATGTGGCTGCTTTCTACCTTAGGGATATAGAATGGATTAATTTAATTTAATTAGATGAATGTGCTGCTTAAGTAGAAAACATTTCCTTGGTGGAGTAAACAGACAAGAAGGCTGAACTTTTGAAACTTCGTTAAAGTTCAAGTTAAGCTCCCTCAAATAAGTTTCCCTTTGATTCTTTTAGAAAAAAGAAGAAGAAAAAACCCCCAAACAACAAAACATATTATTAATGATCAGAAATGAAAGGATTTTTCCTAGTTGTATAGAGCTGCTCCCCTGTCACAACTTTTTGTTTTCAAGTTCAGATTTTATCCAGTTTTAGAATTTACTTTTTCCCCTGTCATGGTTACATCAACTGTTTACTGTCCTCCTTTCCAGTAAAAGCATGCAAGATGGTGACGAGGGTCAATATTTTCCATGTTTTCAAGTTTTTCAGACAGGATAAAATGCTATCACAATGTCTGCTATGCCCACACCATAAAATTAGTAGTTTTTCACAAAACAGATGGGAGAAATGTGAATGTAGCAACAAAGACGTTGCTTTCGGTATGTATGGAACCTTGCTCTTTGCAAAACCTATATTATTTCTTATTTCTGAAGTTAAGGCATTGTCCAGACTAAGAGTCCCAGATTGGCTGTGTGTGTAATTGTGATTTAAAATGCCATGTTCTTTGAGTACTAATGAAAAACGAATGACAAAAACAAGTTTTGTTCTCACAGAAATAGAGAAAGATTTTATCTTTGCAAGAAGAATAAGGGTGATTTTCATTCTCTTACCTACTTTACATGTTTGGTTTGTTTATGTAGTTGACTTTGGCTGCTTGAAACCAGCTCTAAAAGAAACTTACTGTGTTCTGCCTTCTCTGTAAAATTTGGCACAGGGGATGGAATCAGTGCTGGGAAAGATTATTTCTTGCAGGAATAATGAAGCAATAGGAACATTGCTGCCTTTTTTGTTTTGTTTTGTTTTGTTTTGTTTCCCCCTCTCTTAAAGTGGATTTGGATATACCCAAAGGTTTGAAAAAATCATACTCTGTAATGTCCCATGAGGAATTACATGCTTATTTTTGGATTTATTTGAAAATGCAAGCTCAAGTTCTTAAATTCAGTCTGTGGATAAGAAATCTCATCAAACGGGGAGTAATTGCATTGAGGGCAGCAGGAACTGTCCACACCTGACTCACTGCAGGTAACAGGAGTTACGAAAGAGAAAAGACAGGCAGAGACTCAAACTCACAGTTTAGGGGTACTGATAGTATTGCCTGCTCAGAAAAAAGTTTTGAAACCTTTCCCTGAGAATCATTTCAGGTGTAGTATTCCTTGACAGATTATTCACTGTATTAGTCACAGCCTCACTCCTGTTCCTGCGCCCATCATTTAATTTATCTTTCCCTTTTTTTTTTCTTCTCTAGTTCTCTGAGCAAGTGTGTCTTGGACTTCACTGTTCTAGTGAGAGTTCATTTATGTTCAGAATAACTATATTGTTATACAAATTTATTTTAAATCACACCTGTCATATCCCTACCACCTGTGTCAAGGCGTACAGTTATCTGGATCTGCCTGAGGCTTTGCAGACCTTCATCTAAGATCTTATTGTGTAACTTAAAGTTACCTTTAAATTGATTATCACAGAATAGAAAGCATTGCCACTGTGGGAATGTGCAGCTCATCTGTTCTTCTGACCAAAGTGTCTTGATGTGGGCACAAATTTTAAATCTGAAATCAGTTTCAGAATTTAAGAAAATCAGAAATTAAGTCACCAGCTGTGGGTGACTTAAGCTTGCTGCCCTGTGAACCCTTCACCAGTGTTGTTAGATCATCATTATTCTAAGCTATATTACTTTTGTGATAGGATTCGTCTGTGGTATCAGAAATAGTAATTAAATAACATTGTGATAACCTTTGAAAATGGGCTCATTTGGATTCACTGCAAATATTTTTTGAATCTCACATGGCTGGTGGTTTTCTGACTGAACCACACAGATTATCAAAATTCACCCTTTATCATACTTTCCTCAAAAAATTCCAAGTGTTTTTTTTCAAGTTTAAATTCTTGAAGTAAATTTATATTTTAAAAAAACTATTGCTGGAAAAAAATCTGGAAACTCATGTTCATATTTCCAGATGTTAAAAATCCCAGAGAGAGGTGTAACAAGCTTCCACTTTTATTTATGAAAGTTTGAAAATTAGCTAAGGAGAATGTAGAACTTTTGGAAGGTGTCACTGTGGTTTAGTGAGGAACAAACCTTTCAATTGCCCAAAGCAGACAAGAAATTTTGCAAATTTGCTTAAAAATTGTGGAGTCATTACAGATAAAAGGTGCTTGATTTCTCTGTCTCAGGACAAACTGATATTTTGATCCTTCACAGTCTTCCTTGTTGGTATTATTAACATGTTGGTTAAGAACATTTAAGGACAAGAAAGTTCCTTAACTACTCCCTTTCTGCTCTGCATGGTGTGAAGAAGTCAGAGCTAGTAACAAATGTGGTGGCTCTCTGGCAGACTCTAGCTGCAACATGTAAAATATGTGACATAATTATCTATATATCTCCTGAGCATATGTGCTTTCTAATTTCTCTCTTGGCAGATGCTAATGTAATTTTGAGCCATGGTGGAAGGAGTATAATCACCTTGGGGTCAGGCAAAATGTGCATTTGAGTGACTAAATGCCCCAATCGGAGCAGGACTGACTTTGGCTGCCCTGTCTGATCTATTCCAAGGCAAATGAAATTATCTATCCCAAGGCAAATTAAAGGCAAATGAGGCTGGTTCAGTCACTCAGGGCTCTTCAGTCCTGGTGAGATATGCTTGGCCAGGGCTCTAAGAACATATTTGGCTTTATTGGGATGGCCACAAAGGCTGGCAGCTCCCCTGTGAACCAACCTGGTTTCACAGGTACTCTGTCCATCCGTGGGAAGCAGGAAACAAAGCACTCTGGTGAGGAGCCCGATTTAGCTTTGTTTTGCCTCAGCAACGGCTGTCAGGGGCACGTGTGGGAAGGGACAACCACAAACAGCCTGGTCTGTGGGAGGACTTTACCGGGGAGAGGCGGGAGGAGCGCTGAGCTCCCCGGCGGAGCTGCTCCCATCCCTCCGGGCCCCGGGCCGGGCCGGGCCGCTGTCTGCGGTCGGCAGCGCGGCCGGGAAGGAGCCGCGGCACCAACCTGAGGGCCTTTTGGTCTTTGGCCTTTTGGGGGGCTCTAGGAGCTTTTTGTGTCACACCCTTTAAAGCTGGGGCTGCCTCTGCAAAGCTTGGCAGGCAGCTCCTGCACTTTCTGGAGCTCGGGAGAAGCTGGGAGTCCTGATGGTCTTATGCAGCTGGGCTTCCTGAGAAAATCTGGGATCTGTGCAGTTTTGTCACCTCACTGTGCTGGCCTCTGTGGCTAGTTCTTTCTCCACATATCCACATTTTCACCTGATGCCCTGCTAAGGAGTTGGACATTGCAGTAACAGTGAATTGGGACTGCCAATTAAGGCAGGCAAATCCTTGACATAACAAAGCTTTTTATTGCAATCAAATGAAACAGGGAATCAAATGGCCAAGCAGTTTTTCAGCTAGTCAGGATGAATATGACAACTCTGCCTGATTACATGGAGGTTAGTACTGCTCAGAATTGCTGTTCTACCAAGAAGCAGGTCAGAGGAATAAGTGCAGTTGGTGGTTTCTTACCTGCCTGTGTTGTCTGGGAAATATCATAGCTGCAAAGTAGCACGGGAGGAACACTGCAGGAACATGAAGGAGAGGCAGAAGAGGCAGAGGACCTGGTAATTGGAAACTAGAGAGCCTGGCAACTGCAGATAAGCAGATGCATATTACTTAATCTGTGAAGAGGCATCATGAGACAAGTAGTGGGGCTGACATGCCACAGAATTTATTTCATGTGTCCTTCTTTGTTTTGCTCATTCCTCTTTGGAGCTTAGGGTTGTGCTTTTCCTCCTGGTACAGCACTGATTTAGGTGCACTGGTCCTGCAAAGCTTCCAGACTTAGCAGTTAGTGGGTTCTGTAATATCTGCAAATCAAACTGAAGGCACAAATGTTGGTTTTTTGGATGCTGAGGTATGTGCTGAGCCACAACTCTCGGTCCTTGTTGAACAGATCTCAAGGAAGAAATTCCACTCATTTCTACAAACCTGACTTTTTCCAGGACAGCTGCAATGTGAGCTGAAATAGAAATATTTGTGCCCTAGAGCTGGAATATAATGGTTTAAAAAAGCCTCTTACAAAGTCTGCTGTTCTTTAATAAATATAGTGATAACAATAAAAAGCCTTGATGTAATTATACCTGATCCTGTTCAAAGCTTCTTTCTGCTGACAGAAACATGAAGGACTTGGTAGCTGTAAGGATGCAGCAGTTTAGAGGAGAAAGATTCTTCCAAAGACTGCAAAGGGGGAGAAACAGTGAATAAAAAGAAAGACACATTAGAGATTTTAACCACAGAAGACACACTGGAGTATTCAGCCCCAGGAAATTCAAAGAAGGGGGGATTTACTGCAAATTTAAGAACAATGTGGTTACACTGTAGTTTATATCTTGTGGCATTCAAGAAAAGTGGTTAGAAATTGTGTTTTCTGCACTTAATGAGGAAAAAAGGTTTTGCTTTGTGCTTTGTAATGTTGAAAGCATTAGGATCCATAAACAGCAGCATAGTTTAATCAAGTTTTACCATCAACTCCTAGAATTATGCCAGAAGTTCACAGCATTCTGGGAAAGTTTCCTCTCTGCCATCTGCACCCAGAATCTTCAATTCTCATCTGAAGCTTACAAGGAGTCACCACAGAGGTTGTCATTTCCTTGATCACAGTTCTGCACTGGTGAAACTGCTTTTGAGTATGAATCAGTCTCAGCCACAGCCTTTTTAAACCAACATCATCATAGCCCTAAAGTAGATCTGGGATGATGTTTTTAAACTTTTTGTAATCTTGAAATCATCCATGTTTCTGCCTTTTATGTTTTAATTGAAAAGCCAATTTGTGTTTCATGTAGAACACATTTTATCCCGGTACGACTGGTTCTCCAGCTATCCGGTTCTGAGGTTTATAGTTCAGTTTAGTTCATGCTTTCATTTGTTCAGTTGTCTTTATCATGCAGCATCTCTAGGGAGTACCTCTTCTGGAACCTTCTCAGGTCATTTGGAAACTTTGTCTGCATCATTGTCAAAAGTACTGATGTTAAAGAAATGCCATTTCACTGGTGAAGTACTGACAACTGCCCAAGATGTTGATGATAGTCTGTATTTTACTGATTTTTTTTGGAGAGAAATTTCCATTTCTAAGTAAGGAATAAGAAAGCTGGGGAGCTCACTGTCAGGCTTTGACTTGCAGCATTTCCTGGAACACCACAGTATTGAGGTTTGAAAAAAGTTGGTTCTGAATTCTTTATCAAAGTTCTGACAGTCCCTGTAAAATGCTTTGCATCTCTTTTGTGGTTGCATGATTTGGTATTTTACATTTACACGTAAAACACATTTTTCTAGTGTTAAACTTTCCTAAAGAATCTGTCTATCAAAACAAACCTTATGGGGAAAAAAAAGTTATGTATTTCCAGTAGAAAGGTTTGGGGTTTTTTCCCCTCAGTGTTTGCTTTATAATATCTCTGATCTGGAGCAGGTGTTGTGAGAGGGTTTAATTCTTTGCTAAATGAGGATAGTAGTTATTATCTGCCCAACCACAGCTTTAATTTTGCTGTGAGCACTGTAGGTAAATGCTTCTTAAATGCTTTCATTTAGAGAACAATTTAAATATTATTGTTAACAATTAGCAATTGCTTTATGTTCTAAAAAGTTTGGTGGGCTTTTTGCATTTTTATTTTTGAAGTAGGGAATGTGAGAAGACGGTTTTGAACCTGACAAAGAACTTGTATTTTGTACACAGGGTCAGAATAAGTTTGCTTTTGTGTTGATTCTGGCATAGTTGCTTGGCTGGACGTATGAAAATAAATATGATATTAAGATATAGGAACAAAGGTTTCTAAATCAGATTACTTTAGCATAAGTGTTCTTTTAATATAAAATGGAATATATCTGAAAATTCATTATCTAAAATACACAGAGAAAGTTTGGATGCCTTCATTACATCAAGTCTTTATATCTGTGTCAGTGCATCCAGGAACTCCTTTCTTCGCAAATGAGCTTTCCAACATCAGAACAAAGCAACAAATGCCTTCCCTCTCATCTTTCTTCTTGCCCCCACTGTTTTTAATAACGTCTGTCTGACATGCCAACAATTGGGCACATGCTCTGCTGCTGCTGCTGTCTCATCTCAGCTGCCTGAGAATGGCTTGAGAGGGATGAGGAGTGGAATTGCACATCAAGGATCTCTTTTGTCAGTGGAGCAACCAGGAGAGCGTTTCCAATTTGCAGTTTGGCTCCGGTGCTTCAGAAGCACCACGGATGTTTGATATCCACTTGGTTGTCTGCCACCAAACTTGGGGATCAATCACTGTGCTGTGGCAGGATGCAGAAGGGAAAAAAAACAAACAGCAAACCCAAAGCACACAGGCACATAAAAAAAAAAAAAAAAGAAAAAAAAGAAAAATGTAGGAAAAAATCTGATTTTTGTTTTGAAAATAAATAGGATGTATCACAGATTGAGAATTTTGATGCAAAACGTGAAGGAGGAGCAAGTATATCTGTGAGTGCGAACATACATGTCTGTATTTCTCTTTCATAATGTCTCACAGACAAAATATTTCATAATTTGATTCCACAGACAGTTTTTGAGTTAAACCAGGGACTGCACCGAGCCATTCTTAGGCAACCACTTCCAAGTTTGTCCAGGACTTCTTGTGACAGATCTGCATTCTTCTTAATCACTTACAGTCAATCAGATTTTAATTTGTCTTTGTCTTCAGCCCTGCAAAGTTTGGGCCTGAAATTTTTTCTGCTTCAAGGATCAAAGAGTGTTTTCCCTGTGTGTGTCAGGCACACTTATGGAATGCTCTTGTATGTTTATTTAGCTCCATAATTATTCCATATTAACAAAAGCAGATTGTTTCAGGAATGCTTTTCAGAAAAGCCCGTTTGAAATCAGGCTTTGTTGGAATTATGGCACCTCCAATTCTGCAATTTTCCTTTTGAAATACGTTGTAGGAATTCACTAGGAAATCTATAACAACCCCATTCGGGGATGAATGGCTTATTCTACTTCTTATCTTGTTAATCAATATTCTTAACTAGCTGTGATGGACATAATTAATGGAATGACCCTAGCCCCTCCTAATTAGAGATAATTGCCTTGTTCAGTCACATTCACTCTCCAAAATATAAGTGTGTGAGCATAAATGTCATAATTTATTTTAGACTCTGCCATGATCATTACATATTCTGTTTTCTTGTTAACAACTCATTTTAATTCTTGCTCACCCAACAAAGTTGAAATCCATGAAAGGGCCCTCTTACCTCTCTGAGCTGGATGGCCAAATAACACATTATAATATTGCACACTTACAGTCAGAAGGGCAAAATGAGGAGGGTAAAATCAGAATTCCACTACTTGGCTCTGGCTTCAATCCATTGCCCAACAGCTTCTCAGGATGAGAGATGTCTCAGCTGGAAGTTGAAAGGCGCTTGCATCAGAAAAAACCTGGATTTTGGTATGCACTTCATGTATCCTTTTATCAGCTTTATTATTTGTTATGCTTTTGCTGAGCTTCCTTGAAGAAGAACAAAAGAGTACACTTATTATGCAGCTATTTCATGAGAGCTATTTAAAATAACATTTGAGGAGGAAAAAACAAATCAAAATGAATAAAAGCCTGGCAAACACATGATGAAACGGAATGAATATCAGAGCTATTAAATTAATAAGCTTGCAGAGCATTATTTATGGTATCTCAATGGAAGTTTTCAAATTGATAGTGACTTCTCCAAATTAATTGAGTACCTTTGTTGTATTTCAGGAATACAGATTCAAACTCACCGTGCCTGTGCCTTGTGGGGAAAATTGTTCTACCTGCCAAAAACCTCAGGAGTTTCATCTGATTTTCATCTTCTCAAGGTAAACAGTGGAGGTATTGACTCAGGATGGCATTCATTCAGCAAAGCTGTGCAGACTGAGTTTGTCTGCAGGCAGTTGTCCTTGCTGTCACAAGCTGTCCACTAATAGTGTTTGAAGCTACAGACTGAAGCAGATTTGACCTCTCCGTGGCCAAATCTGCAGAAGTGCAGATGCAGGATTTGGTTTTAAGGACTGACATGCTCAGGATGGGCTCAAACCTCCTGCCTGCTCAAAGGCCAGAGGTGTTACTCCTGTGAGGAGCATCTCATATCCTTGGGCTGGGGGACATCCCTCAGCTGTGTCCCCAGAGACCTGCAGAGAAGCACAGGATCAGGCACATCTGCACACCAGTTGATAGGACCGGAGGGGCAGAGGATGGAATGAACGTTCCTGGAGCCTCCAGGTACAGATTTTTTGTATAGTACCTTTGCTGTATTGACTAATATTCACTGGTGCAAATCAGATGGAGATAGAGGTGTCCACTTCTCCAAAAAAAGGGTGTCAACAGACCAGAGCTGTCTCCTCAGAGTTAGCTGGCTGCTTCCTGATGGCTTTAGGTTGTGGTGAGTGGCTTACATTCCAGTCCTTTTTGCTATGGCTGGGAAATCTCCCTGAGTGCATGCATTTCACCATCAAAAGTACATCTGCTGATTCTTCCAGGATAAATTATTTCTGTACGACACTAGTTTGCTCCAGATTTACTAAATTTGGTTATTTCTGTTATAGCTTCTCATGCAGGAATGACAGCTGGAGAGACCCACTGAGAAGATGGAAGAGCACTGACAGAAACAATCTCACCCCTGACATTGTTTCACTTTGCTGTTCCATTTTTCTTCCCTCATTTGTGCTTCCCCTTTCCTCTGACCAAGTTTTTCCTGGAGTTTAATTTTTTTTCAGTGAGACCTCTTTTCTTTTTCAGAACAATTCTCCCATGTTAAGAAATTTGTCTAAGCGATGTTTTCCAAGTCTTTAACAGCTCAAATTTTACAGTAAAATAAATATCTCTTCTATAATGTGGTGAAGGCTTTAACTTTTAAGTGTTGACTTCTTATAAGGGTCCTTCTCTTGTAGCATTCAGCTTGCAACAGGTGTGATTTTGCAGAGAATCAGGTTCCCCCAATCTGAGCTTTAAAAAAGATATTGGGTAAGAGCTCATGATTTCCAGAAAACATTCAGTGATATGTAAAAGCAGCAATAGATTGGATTGAATAATAGCACAGGAACAACCAGCTCTGTATTAAGTCTTTCTTGCAAGTCTACTTCTGCAAGGAGATTTTCAATTCTGCCAATTGCTGTAAAGGTTTTTTTTGCCAGTACCATGCAGCAGTTCATGGTAAGCAGTAAAAGTCTTGTTCATCAAGCTGTTTTTTTTTTTTTTTTTCCCTTATTGTTCCACTTTGAATGCTGATATATTATCAAAAAATAGTAAAATTTCCAACCAGAATTTCAAAGCTTTTCTTCTTTGACTGGCAGTCATCACCTGGAAGGTGTTACAAACCACACAGTGAGCAAGGCCATCTCCCCATGTCCTCCCTGCTTAACTGCAGAACCTTGTGGGACCCTGCTATAGATAACTATCAAAGCTTTGGGCCTCATTCCTTTCATCTGAGGTGTTATCAAAGCAGTATTTTCCCTTTTCATATTGTCTATGCTGGAATTTTTGTTTCCATTGAAATGTTCCTAGCTTGAGCTTCTGAGATGAGCAAATATTTCATCTGCTTAGGGTTGTTCTCAGTAAGGGTGAAAGACCCAGTAATTTTTTGGACTGAAAGAGGCAGAGAAAGAATTTTTGCCAATCCAGTTTCTATCTGTACATTTTGTTTTGTTTCTCTTTAATTCCTTGCATATTTTACTGGGTTAATACCAAGGACTTTATGGCTCAGGACTGTATTCTCATAGAGATTTAAAGGACATTGTTCTTGCCTGGTATTTCCAGACACTGCTATGATGCAAAATAAAAAACAAAAAAGAAAAGAAAAAAAGGATAAGATTATATGTGCTGTTTATATTCATGTTTGTACCTGCAGGGATGTGTTGATGGGGAGGTGTGGTGAAATGATAAAAAGGTTATGAAAGGCAGTTATTCCTTCCTGTGAAATCAGGAACTCCTAACGGCACCAATTTAATTCTGAGAGTGCAGTGAAAAGGATCAGGACGATGTAAAGGTAGCACAAAAAAAAAAAAAAAAAAAAAAATTGAAAAATTATAATGCAAAAATCTATATTTCAAGCACTGGCAGGAGTATATTTATGCATGGAGAGTATTCTGTGATTGATCTGCAATAAAACTGAGTGAGACACAGAAACAACACAGAGATGTTTGTGTCACTCTGCAACCTCCACTGGAGATAAATATGAAATACACTCATATTTCTTGGGAGATCTATTTTAAGCCTTTGCGCTTCCAATGTGCCCTTAACTTTTGTAGTGGATTTGTAACAAATTCCTTGCTTCTGATGGAGTCATGTTCATCTTTTTGACCCATAAAATGGTTTCAGAGTTCTGTCCTCAATATTTAAATGGCTACCTTAAACCAAAAAGCCTACAGTTCCCAAAATGCATGATGAGAGACAAGCGCCCTGATTTCTCTCAGTCAAATCTCTTTATCCCCCCTTTTCTGTTACACAAAGAAAACCATCTGTCACATTGTCATTAAACTTATTTTTCTATTAACCCCAAAGTAAAGAATGTCTTGTGAATTGAAGTTGCCTCAGTCTTTCACGGGGTTTATCCTGTTTTTAAATAATTGGACTTGGTGATGATAAAGGTACTTTCCAACCTTAATGATTCTGTGAGTGCTGGGGGGGAGGGGGTGGAGAGGATTTATATTTTCTCATTACTAATATATTTTGATCTTAATGCACAAAGAATTGACTGGAAAGAAGTACTGGGAAATATATTAAGCAAAACCACAAGGTTTCTGAAATGCAGAAACCAACAGCCAAAACCACCATCATGTCTCGAGTTTGAAACACCAAAGTCACACTCCTGGCATCAAATTTTACATCACCTACCTTGAATTTGACGTCCTATGTTTCTTTAGGGAACTCTTTAAATATTACATTTCTTGATACAGGCTTGAACACAATATTATTTAGTTACAGCTATTCTGATTTTGCTGCCAAAAAAAGAAAAACAATTATTTGAAGATATTATTTTCCTAAATTGGATTGTCTGTTCATGCTAAGGTGGATAAGGTCCAGAAATGAGACACATGTCAAAGGTAAATTTGCATACCTTAATTGTCAGGGCCTTACAGAATTCTTTAGTGGGAAGAAATTAGGATAATTTTCAGACATGGAAGGGAGAGGAGACTAAAAATCAGGAAAAAAATTCCTTCCCTCCCATCTTTCACAGATATCTGATATCAATTCAGTAATACCAGAATTGTCTTTTTCATTTTAGAGCCTATAAAAAATTAATTAAAAAAAAAACCCCAAACAACAGAAGTAGCCAGGTGAGTTCAAATGAGACTTGATATTTACACTCAAGATTGAAAGTCCAAAATGAAGAGCTGTGTAAGGTAGTAAATTGTGTCCATGATTCATTGCACAAAATAACACCTTGCAAAGGAGATGATGTCTGAGATCCCCCAGAGATAAAAGGAAAATCTTCTGTGATACGATTGGGCTCTGCCTCTAGAAAACAGTGCGATCTATAAAGTATTTTTTGCATTAAGGCAAGTGATAGAAGAATCAGGTGAAACAGTGGTGAGGCTTTATGATAGAAATCTTAGTTTCTGTCCTGGCTTTCAAGAATAAGCCTCTAATTTTGTGCCACTTGTCTCACAGCACCACTCAACTTTCAGAGGAAACTGAGTATTTGGCGATGCAGAAGGCAAACTGAATTCCCTTCTGAGAATATGCAGAAGTCATTGGGGTGTCTGCAGGCTGATAGACACAGTGAGGAGAGTCTCCAGAATGAAGTATTAGTTTAAAACCTTACATTTGATGCATCATATTCTCTAAGATTCACAGATTTGTTTAGCATTTGGAGGAAAAAAATCACAAATGATATAATTGTCCTGCAATTATTGACAGAATGGGATGCTCAGCAGTAAGAAAACTAATCTGGAATTCAAGCCAGGGTAAGGGAAAGTCATTAGCTATGCTGTGTAAAGCAGACATATACAATCAATGTGTGAATGTCACGTTTGTCAGGCCAAAGTGATGGGAAAAGACTTCTACTAAAAGAGAGAAAATTGAACACATCTATAACAGTGCAGGATAGTTCATATCTTGTTGTAATTGCAGTGCACTTCAAGCAGAATGAGAATAGCAAAGGAGGGGGGAAAAAAACCTCTCCTGAGCTTTAAAGCAGCACTGAAATGTGTGACAAAGGTAAGGCTTGGAAGGTGATGTTGGGAAGAAACCTGAGGCCAAGCAAAGAAGATCAGGAAAATGGTGTGAGGGGGGAAAAGAGAAACAAACAAACAAAAAAAAAACAACAAAAAAACCCACAAAAAACCCCACAAAAAACCAAAGCTGAATTGAGCTTTAGGCAGCCAGGGAGAAAGTACCTGTAAAAGAACCCAGATGGTGCCAGAAAGAACTGATGGTTCTGTTCCTTCTGTCTGTTAAAATGTGTCAAGTGTGCAAGATCAAAGTGCACATGGTGATTTGATGGCAAACAGAGACATGTTAAAAAATGAAACTACTGTGGGAGTTTGGATATGCATTATTGATAGGTGTGTATTGGGTAAGATATTTAAATGTTGCTTATTAAGTACTGCTTCTCAGTCTGATGGTGTGAGGTGACTGATGTGCCACCAAGGGCAATCCTTCATGGAAGAAAAAGCTGAAAAAAAACCAAACTGAAAATGGAAATAATATTACCTCATTACCAAGCCAGGAATCCCAGATTTATTTCAGGCTGTGTCAGGTAAAATGTCTGAAAGCTTCTGAGTGTGCACAGAAGAAGGAATATTTGGAAGTGTGAAATAGTTCATGCTTGAATTCCTGAGGTATTCTAAGTGCTATAGTCAAAGATCCCATTATACAGTAATAATAATGATGATAAATAAAAATTGTGAATTTAAGCTCCAAAGCACCAGATCACTGCATATATAGCAAGGGAAATGACAGGTACAGACCTGTCAGCTCTGTACAGTACTTTGTGAGGGGACAGAGGTGGGGACAGTTTGCTCCAGTGCTACATTTAAGGCTCCTGCTCCACATCTCTGGTGCTGCTGTGGGTCAATCTAAATGCTAAAGGAGCTGAGAAGTGGTGCAAGAGAGTAGAGAATTCTGTATTCCTGCAGCCAGTTTGGGAAAACATCTCCCTTCCATCTCACTGTGTACTCCAGAAGCACAAGCAGCAGCTTCTGTGTGTTCAGGGATTGAAACAGTAAATTTTACAGCACAATTCATCAGTGGCGTCAGTCAGATTTAAGAGAGAGAGAGCAGGTTTTAGCAAAGCTGCACAGATTGCTGTAGCTGAGGTCAACAGCAAGCTCCTGGTGCTTTTAAAAATTGATTTTACTGAAATCTTACTCAATTTTCTTAGTAATAAAGGCCTCCAAGGATTTAAACTGCTGTAAGCAAGAGCAATGTTTGGCCCTGTTCTCTAAGTAGGTGTGGCTTAGCTCCATTACAACTCCAACTAAAATAATAATATCTTTTAAAAATGGAGTGCCCTTCCTAACATTTTAGTGAGCCATTTCTTGTTGTCTTTTGTAAAAGCTGGGAGGTCAAAAGCTTAAACTCCTAAAGTCTTCAAGAAACCTATTTACCTCCTTTGCAAAAGGGCTAACATGAAATCAGACAACATCTGTGGAAAGAATATAAATATATTTGCTTATCTGACAAACCCAGTGCAGATTGCTTAATAAAAAAAAAAAAAAAACAACTTGGCAAAATCAGCATGGCTTAGTTATTCAACTCTAGACAAAACATTTGAGACTGTACAAAATAATAAAAAATACTGTCTTTAATATTCTAGAGCTGACAAGAATCTTCTGCAGTCTTCTTAAGGAAATATAAAGGGCAGGTGGCCCAGCATGTATAGGTCTGAAATTGGTAAAACAACAAATTCTTTAGAAGTAGGTGATGTTATAACTTGGATTTTAACTAAAAAAAAAATTAACCACCCCAACCCCAAAAAACCAACATGACCACCCCCCCAACGACAAAAACCCCACCCCAACAAACAAACAAAACTCCCAACCAACCCAATAATCAGGACCCATAATATAAAAGACCTGACCCTCTCTTGTGTCCCCTCTGGGTTAAGCTTTTGCACTTTGCTGGAGGTGTTTGCAAGGTTCTCCACCCTGAAGCAGAGATGGAGCTTCCATTCCTCCTTCCAGTCTCTGTGATTTATCTCAGGAGTTCTTACTTCTGTACTTCTGTAAATGCTGCAGTTTTTGTTCCCTCCTGGGGAATGGTAATAATTCACTCAGCTGCCATCTTAAAGCAAAGTATTATTTAAAATAAAGTCCCAATGAAGGGAGCACATTCATAAAGCCAGCAGAGTACACTGTGTTTGCACAGATTGGGTTTCAGTAAAACCTTCCCCTCCACACATCTGACAAGTCCCTGAATTTTTTTTCACAGATCCATTGCAAGGCATCTCCTTTTTTTCATTTCATGTAAGGCTCTCATTTTATGGCACTTTTGATGAGCACCCCCTTTTCTCAAGAAATACTCTTTAGTTCTATTGGGTTTTGGATTTTTAGTTTTGCAGCTTGGCATATCATTAGTGTAAGTTCAGTTTAGGAACTGAATGGGGACTATTTTCTGCTAATTGTCTCCAGCTTTTCCAATAGTTTGGGTGGGTTTTTTTTTGTTTTATTATGGGGTTTTTTCTATGCATTTTCTACAGCTGCCTTTTGAGATAGATCATTGCATTCATTTAGGAAAATCCTGCAACTCTTTGTAATAAATTTCTCCCACCATACTGTACAAATTATTTGTTACTTCTTTCTTTTAATCCTGCTGCTACTTCTCAGTTACAAAGCTGATGCATCCAAAGGAAATGATTGAGTACTCACTGGCTTATTTCTCTCATTAAAATCTCTAGAGAGATGACTAATTTCAATGCTGGTAAACCTTTTCCAGTAACTTTAATTTGGTAACACAAATGACAGAGGCTTTCTCCATTTTTGGTACCAAAAAAGTAATTCACACATTCTTCCAGGTTTTGGTGACAGCTCAAAGAAAAGAGAGAATCTCTTTGAGCAAATGTTAAAGCCAACATTTCACTCATGGGCTGTCTGTCTCATGAAAAATAACCTTGATGAATAAAGGGGTTTTAAAGATTGAAAGTTTAGTTCAGACAAACCAAATCTGATATCGCGGTGGGAAAAGATTTTTTCATGTTCAAGAAAACAAGAAATCTTTGTAATACATTCTCCTGATACAGACAGCACATCTCCAGCTCAGAATAAGAAATGTTTGCATTTCCAACCCTCTTTGGAGAGTTAGAAAGGTTAAGGAGCTCCATCCTCCTCTACAGAGCTGCAACTGGCTACAGGACTGGGGAGGAAAGCCTAAAGTATCATAAAATATCCCATTTAATGGAGAAGGGCTGTTGACTCAAGGTTGACAGACTGTCCTGCTATGGGTCATTTGGGCTGGGAGAATACTAGTGAGGTATAATTATTTATTGCATGTGTTGTCTAATAATTATAAAGAATAATATTTAGATAATGTTAGCTTAGCCTTCTGCAGAAACTGCAATTCTTCATTGCCCAAGTGGCCAAGGAGATTAATAAAAAGCTACCTCGTGCTTTCTGGCAAAGTAATTAACTCACTCTAATCAAGAAGAAAACACTGGAAGGCTTGAGAGCTTCTCAGCACGCACAGGGTGAGCTGGGGTGATGGGTCAGGAGGATGAGGACGTTTCAGAGAAGCTGAAGTCATCCAGCGGCACAGGTGTGAAAACTGAGAACATGTACTGCACCCAGCTTAGGGTGAGAGCACCCAGCTGACTGCAGCTGGGGGGAAGGATGATTCAGAGGGCTGGAGTTAGGGGCTACCTCTGGTTTATTTGGCTTTTCTGGTTTACTTTTGCTGTATTATGGTTGGAGGCTCAGAAATGTTGGTACAAGCTAGGCAGGTGAAGATCTTGCCCATGGAGGAACTTCTGAACGACCTGTGTACCTTGACAAATTCTGAGCTTATATAGCTTGTAATTATTACATACCATGCTGTTCCCAGTTTCCAAGCTGATTAATCTCTCCCCAAAGTCTTGAATGAAGCATCTTTTGAAGCAAACAGGAACTCTCTGTCTCCACGCAGGCATTAGAATTGGAAAAAGCCTTTGGAAAATGGTTGTCCCCTTTTGAATTCTGGTTTTCCTCTTGTGTGGTAGCATTTAGCTGGGAATTAGTAACCATATGTACAGCATGCAATCAAATACCCACCTTGCCATTATGAGCAAAGGTACGAAATGAGTCATGCTTTGATGCTGGATGTGAAGTTGAGGGTTCTAAGATAATTCCACTTTATGGTCTTTTCCCCATCTTATTCTATCCCCTGCTGCTTCCTTGGATGCGGACAGAAGTCGTGGTGCCAGTCCCATGAGATAGAAGAGGAGAAAACTTTGACTACCAGGGAGGATGTGAGGTGATTTGAGAAAAAAACAGCAAATGACCAGAAACTGTAGAAGTCAGTTTCTGGTCATTTGCAGAATCTCAGGTATTCTTTACTGAGGAAAAAAATATAAACTAAGATAAACAACTGTTAAATGCAAAAAAGTTCCCTGTGGAAATGAAACTGTTAAGTAGTTCTCACATATTGTGAACACAGACTCTTCAGAGTATTTGCATTCTGCTGTTCAAAATTGCAGTTGGCCATGAGTGTTTCTCTCTGTTTTTAGCTGGCAAAAATAGACGACCTATTTCACTGTCAGTGTGCAAGCCTAGCTCTGCAAAGACAAGGGAATTCTTCCAATCCAGCTCAGCCAGATTACGGAATTTTGCCTGTGCACTCTCCAAGTGCATTCCCCAGATTGGATGTTGATCCCTGGTATTAGAAGTACGGTCATATTTATTTTAAAATATGTCTGCTATTTTTTGTCAAACACTTGCCTTGTACTTTCTTCTGAAAAAAACCCCAACAAAACAAAACTGAGTTGAAACACATGAGAATAAACAATTTCATTTCTTGGTAGTCCTTTTTATTTTTTGGCCTTACAACAGAAATTTCTGAACATATTTTGTGGCCTGCAAGAAGAAAAACAAACTGATCAAACTTATTATTATGCACCTTATTGGAGGTCTGCCAGTGTCTCCATAATACAGTCTGGTTTTACAGGATTCATGGATTTCTACTGTAAGTGCTCCATCCTAAAGCTAAAATTTGGCAAGCTCTTTCATGGTAGCAATACTCTCTCCTGCACATAAATGTTGCTTTTTTCTGAAAACTGGCAGTAATGCTGGTGAAGCTTTTCTTTTATGGCTTCTATAGATTTTTGTTTACAGATAGGTAAATTCAGTCTAAGTGCTTGGACTGTCACCTTTTTATTGCATATTTAACAAACGATTCATACTTTATGGGGGAAGCTTGCAGCTAAACTGCATTTGCATTTTGCTTTTCTACCCTTTTCCATCTCCATACTTTTTTTCATTATGGGATTGGTGTGCAGTTGTTCCATAATTACAAGTTCAGCTTTGTTGCTGCTCAAAGCTGAGTTTTTTATGCTGTCTTGTTAATCCATTTGTCTGGATTTTCACATAATTATTATGTAAGTATTGATTGGAAAGGGCAATAGCTTAGCTTTACATGACTTATTTAAAGTAACTTTTCACACTTCATTATCATTTGTTTTTATTGCATCCTGCCTTTTACTCTTCCACATCCTGCATTTCCTCATCTGCTTGCATTTTCAGGGCGACACTGTGCATTAGGAGACCTTTGAGTTATGCTGTAAAACCTCTCCCAAAGAATATTTAAACCAAGTTAATCTACTTGGTGGCTCATGGGAGGGTTTTTCCTCCTTAGTGAACATCTCCAAGAGTGGCCTGTATCAGACTTAGGATGAACTCAAGCAGCAGTGCTTCCATTTATAATATTTTTTATATTTTTATATTTTTTACCTGCACACTATATTAATATTAAAACAGATGCATATATATATATATATATATATATATATATATATATATATATATAAAATATACACTGAGGTGGTTATTTGGAGGCCTAACTGATTACTGAATGATTTAAAAAAGCTGTCCCTGTTATGACTTATGTGAAAAAGTTCTGCCACTGCAGGTCTGTGTGAAGGGAGGTGTATCAACATCACAAACAAGAACCTAAATAAATCCCAGAAATTGAGGGGGAAATGTTCTCACGCCTCCCAACAATCCCATGGAGGCACAGGCGAGGCATCACTTGGGGACCATTGTTCTGCCTCCTCCCTGAATAAATGGGGGATTGTCCAGCCACCTTTCTTTATGAGTAGTGAACCTGTCATTAATTCTTTTTGTTTGTTTTTAAGAAAAATACTTTAAATCTCTAAGATCAGAAGTTCTGTGTCATTCAATTAATTAAACAACGCCACTCAAGAGCCATAAACATTAAAAAGCTTCTTGGAAACATGCTGTGGTCCAGTCCATTGGATAAATTGATTGATTACTTCTGTGGCCATTTCTAATAATCTGTAGCATTTTTTCATTAGGCAGAAAGTTGTTTTCCTGTTTAGTATGCAAACGTGGGATCCAGAGCATTCTGCCCATGTGTTATGATTTCTTTTTTCCATTATACAATCACAGAATGTGTCACCTCCCTGTTTACAAAAGAAAAATGTAAGAGATAAAATTTGTGTTTAGTAAGGATTTTGATCTCCAATATATTAAAGAAATTAAAGCCCAGGCTTGGCAGAAAATCATAAATCATAGTTATGTGTTTCTCCAGAAGGATTTTATGGATGCTAGGGCAAAGATATTACCATGTGCACTTTGGTTATGTAGAAATGCCACTAGAGGCTATTTTCTTTCTTCAAAGGTGCCCTTTAAGCTCACAGAAAATTACTCTTAATAGAGTAAACATGCAATTTGCACAAAACTAACACAACGTGCGTCACAGAGAAAAAAGCCTAGTGAGAAATTTGTAATGAATTTAGTCTTCCTTTCCTGATGAGAGTTTTCCCAGGTCTTTTTTTTTTTTTTTTTTGAAGTGAAGTTTTTAAAAATGCATTCCTCTTTTCAAAATTTCCAAGTATTTCTGCTATTCATTTTTTCGTTTGAGATGTTTTCTTTCTTAAAAGTTTGAGACTAAAAATTTGCATTATATGCATTGTGTTGTTTAATATCCTTTTTTTCCCCACATAAGATGACTCCCCTGGTGCTGAGATATTTACAAATTCAGAATGTGATTGCTGTGAGTAACCTCAAAAACTCCCTTCAATGGAAATATTTTTCCCCTAACTGAAACCAGAATTTTTTCGGGTTTTGGGTTGATTGTTGTCTTCATTCTTCCCCACTCCCCACCCCCAGATTTGTAATCTTTCTTCACCTTTTTTCTTTACCCTTTTTCTTTCACCTTTTCCTCACACCTTAAAAAAATCGATATATTTACCTGAAATCGTGAAAGAAAGATGTGGCTTCAGAGAGACCAGAACTAGTAGTCCTGAGAACTTTAGTAGGGTTTTAAAGATGTATCTCTGTTGTATGACAGAACCCAATGAAAACAGTTGTGTATTCCAAAAAAGCTGAGGAAAATGTTGGCAAAAAACCCTCTTCAAACTAAAGCACAATAGTTTTTATTACGAGGGAAAGTTGTATTTTGAGGAATGTGAATTTCTGGCCTTTTTGCTGTGGAAAAGCATCTTTGTTCAATGACTGGAAAGGTGTGGTGAAATGAGAATTGAGAAGGAGAAAGGAGGACAGGGGATGTTTTTCTCTGAGCCATACATATTCAACTGCATGACCAGACCACCCTGCTCCTCCCTCTGCCCTTGGAGGTTTCCTGCTCAAGAGCTCTGGGCATTTTTTCCATCCTTTGGAAGCATGACTGCAGAGGAAATGGTGTAGATAGTAAATATGAGTGAAAGGAAAGGTTGGAGACATGAAACAAATGGTATTAAATTTGATGATTCTTTAATTTGGTAGATTGAATAATCAAGCCTGGAAACAGGAAAGGAATTAATATCATGTTAATTTTTAGTGCTTATGTCCTCCCATGTGCTCTCCTGAAACAGGAGCCTGTCTGAGATGACTCCTCACAGCCTTGTCTCTCCTTTGCCTTGGCTTCCGTACATTTCCAACCCCTTCAGTGCAGTGCACACCTGGCAGAGTTAAACAAGATGTTTGGGGGTGCCAGTACTATGCAGGAGAGACATTGACACAGGTCCTGGCTTGCAACCAGTCCAGCACCTCCTCTTCTGCTGCTGGGGGCAGGGAAGCTGCATCACTGCTGAAGCAAGCTGGTGATCCTGTATTGTTTGATAAGCCTGGAGCTCCGGTGCTGCAGGCAGCAGTTCCCAGCTGTCCTGCTGGCACTGGTGACCCCTGAGGACACAAGGACACACAGGACAACGAAGATGGAGGTTGTTCACATGTTTAGCACACTGGTTTAAGAATCATTTGTGATCAGTTTCTCTGCTATCAAAGATTTTGATGTTAATTCTGCCACGTAGTTCCACATCTGTTGCCAAAGGCTCCTCTCCTCTCATCCTGTTGCTTGCTGTGTGTGCAGACAGCACATGCATTCAGATCTAGACTCTGCACTATGAGGATGCATAACTTTGGTTTGGAGTGAACTATTTATTTGACCTCAGTATTATTCAGATGTTTTCCCATTTTCCACAGAACCACGCTGGGTGGCTCTGGAGACCTGAGAGGAGTCACTTGGGAAGGAGTTGTCCATATTCTGAAAAAACGATCTGCAGAAGGGGAAGCTTGGGAAGCGCTGCTCTGCAGTGATTCCCCCTGAGAGCAGTGGAATATAGCAGCATCGCACGCCTGTTTCTCTGCTCTGTGTTCTGACAGGTACTCTGGGGCCTCTGATGGGCTGCAAGGACTGAAGGAAAGGTGCAAGCACAAAGAAAACTCTTCTAAAAAATACTCGTTTTACATGGCAACTTCTAGAGTAGAGCTACACACTCCTACAGAGAGAGAGCAGCTCTTGGGTGGAGGTCCCTGCCCCAATTTGTTTTAGTGATGGCAAAGTCAGTCTGCTCTTGGGGCCGGAGTTATAGTGCAGGCTGAACCCGAGGCACCGCGGGCAGCCAAGGGATGAACGATGTAATTGGCGTTTTTCCGGCAAGCCAGCTACGGCTGCAGTCTGAAACTCCCGAGGTTTTACCGCTACTTTGCCGCCGCATTCCGCCCGGGAGAGCCCGGTAATTGGACACGACCGGATCGTAGCTGGCTGCAACACCCACCCCAGGCTCCCGAGTTACGTGACTCGTGTCACCCCCTATTGCAGAGCCCCCGCTCCGTGTGACGGGGCAGCTCCCGGGACTGGGACAGGGCTCGGGGCATCTCCCGGGGCTGGGCTCGGGGCATCTCCCGGGGCTGGGCTTGGGGCATCTCCCAGGGCTGGGACCGGGCTCGGGGCATCTCCCGGGCGGGAACCAGGCTCGGGGCATCTCCCGGGGCTGGGCTCGGGGCATCTCCGGGAGCTGGGGCCGGGCTCCGGGGTACCTCCCGGTGCCGGGGGCAGGCTGGGCGCTCTGCCGCCGCGGCGGGCAGGGCAGTGCGGTGGGCGGAGCGGAGCGGAGCGGAGCGGGGCGGGGGCTGCGCGGCGGCGGCGGC
>VZUI01091116.1:0-24477 GCA_013401135.1 Cettia cetti
TAATAATAATAATAATAATAATAATAATAATAATAATAATAATAATAATAATAATAATAATAATAATAATAATAATGCATTAGGGCAACAGAACACCACTTGGGCACCAGAGAATGGTGAAATCCAAAACCAATCTACCTGAATGAGGGCAATCTACCACAAAAGAGACTACATGGTGCAGATACTTGCCTATGCACTCAGCTTGCTGTTGGATTTGTTGAGGTATTTGAAATTGGTACTGCTGAGAATTGGAAAAAAAAATACCATTCAAGGTTGGTCTTCTCTCTACCTAAATGATTTTTCATGGGAGGAAATAGTCTAATTCAGAAATTTTGTTTTGTTCTCATTCCTAGAAATTCCTAAAAATTTTTTTAGGAAACATTTTTTTTAGGGAAAAATAAAACCTATCCTAAGTTCTTAGGAAGAAAAAGAAGTGTTTGTTTTCCATAATGAAAGGTGTGGTAGGAGCCACTTGTGTCACCATTGTGCCAGGCCAGTCAAATGGCACGCGGTGTTGCTTTAAGATAGCATGGTTTTCCTTTCCAGGACTTTGGAATTGTATTTGATACATCATTCCTGGTGACTTTAACTTAAGAAAAATGTGCATGTGCAGATTTTAGGGAGAAAGAGAGTTTGGTGGTTTGTCTAGATTTTCTTTCTTCACTTCAACATGAGAATCCAATGGGTAAAGAACAGAGGATTGGCTGTAAAACATAAAATCCCTTGGCACAGAATGGGGAATTTTTCTCTCCAGTAACTTAAATGCATGGACAGGAGTTATTTTAAACTCTTGCTTGGATCACTGAGGCTGTATGTTGGACTTGCTGTCTTCATTTCTGTGCCCAACTTGAACTATCACTTCCATCTGGCCTAACTCTTGTGAATAGTGAATCTTCCCATCCAACTCAAAATGTGTAGAAGGGACATCATCATTTTGCATTGCTGCCCTGCTGTGGCTCTTAAAATACAGAAGTTATTAATAGACACACATGCCAGTCAATATCTAAAGATTGGGAGAAGATAATGAAAAAGATGAAAATAAACAGTAAGGTGACATCAGCAGTGATTTGGACTACTGTGTGTGAATAATATTTGAAGAACAAGGCTGAGAAAGAGTAAAATTTGGGGAACTCAGTGGTATATCTGTAAAACTCAGTTTCCTTGGTTGTTAGCCTTTCCTTGGTCTTCAGGTTTTAAGAACTTTTCAATTTGCAAGTTCTACAGTAGAAAAACAAACAAGCAAACCATGAATAACTAAATATATGAGCTCTCCCGAAGACCACATATGACATATTAGTGTGGCAACTATTGCAATCCTACCTAAGTTTTTCGTATTAAAACTCAAACCCTATTTCCTTACAAAATAAACTCACACATGGTAAATTGTAATCCTTACTCTAAATCAAAAAATTACAGAAAAAAATCATTGCAGAAGGGTTACTGACAGGTCATGTGCTTCACCCCTTTGTGCTGAGGTGTGATCTGTCCTGTTGCTCCTCAAGCTCTATTTGTACAGTTGTTATTTAAATGTACTTAAAATCTTGGGGTTTTTTCTTACTGAGGATTTTCTGCAGGGCCTCATGAACCACAGAATTTTTTCATTGTTTTATCCTAGGATAATGCATGCAATTCCAAGCAGAGGACTCAGCCACCTTCATTATATAATGCCAAACAATCAGACAATGGAAGCTAAGTCTGTTGTCAAATCGCATTTACAATTGACATTCTGTGAGACATTGGAAGTTACTACATATATCTTCAGTGCATGTGGGAGTCATGGCATTAAAAATGACATAAAACTTATTATGCAGACAGAAAATAAACATTTTTCTTCCCTTAAAGAATTTGAGATTGATGGATAATTACTTTGCTTGCCAAGGAGAGACTTCCATAATCAGTATAAATCATAAGGTCATTAAATTGGTAGGGCAATGAGAAATAAATCAATGCCCTGAAGATGACTTGTAATTGCTTGTTGCAGGATACACGGCTGAGTGATATTTTGTAAAGACCATACTGTGCATCTATTTAATTGTGTTGGATGTGTTTGCCAGTCTATAACAGAGCTAGCTGAATAAGTCAAAGACCACCCACATATGAACCAAATGACTTACGTGTCTCTGGGCCACTCAGGAAAATCTGTACTTATTGCTCCAACTCACCTTTAGCAGGAGATTCCTAGGCTGCCTTATAAAAGCATAGAAGGAGAAACAAAAGTTTGATGCAATTCTATTTGTGTAATACTAAATCTAACAATATGGAGACAAAAATGAAATGCAGTCATAGGAACACTGATACTATTTTGGAATGTTCTGCATGTACATACTTCATAATTGGATTCAAATGACCAGAAAGTGACATTTCTCCCACAGGCAGCCAGGTCTTTTTTGTACCATGTCTAATAAATAGTTTGGAATCAAAATTGCAAGAAATTTGTAGTTCATGACCTTTTAGTACTGTGGGTATATACATAATATATTCATCAAAATCAACTTAATTAACATGTGCATCTGCAGAAAGGCAGTAAATAACTATTCTAAAATTGAAATAAATTGTGGTACAGGATTATCAGAGGGCTTCACATTCTAGAGAATTGCCTTGAGTCTGTTCCGCAACCTGGGCAAAATAAATATGCATATCTAAAATACATTTATGCTATTGTTTTCCCTATGGATTCTGGACTTTGTTCTTTTCAGTTAATGTTTATATCAGTCAGGATTAACTCCACTCAAAATAATAGGATCATTCCAGATTTATATCGGCGTCATTTTGTTTAACATGCCAGTTATCAGTGAAGTAAAATGTTATATTAAATGTTGTTGCTCAATCAACATGCTTAGTTTCAAGCAAATGTATTTTTTTAGTATGGATGACAATGATAAAGTACTTATATGACATTAGGGCTTAATCAGTGCCTAATTCCTATTGTTTTCTGAGCAGTAAAAATATGGAAGTCATGTACCTTACCTCCAGATGTCTTCAGATTACAAATTAAAGTAAAAGATTTGGCATAATGCAAACAAATGAGAGGAAAAAAAAGTTAATAGATTTTCTTTTCTTTATGTAACGTAGCTGAAGTTTTGGATTTTGTCTACGTGTTGATTTTTTTGCATGGGAGGTGACATACAAGAAAGTGGAGACAGTAGGGATGGCCAGATTAGCTGCTGTGAAAATCCTGGAAAGGCATAAGAAAGGAGGACTACATATTTAACCAGTAAGCTACTGAGAAGAGTAAAGCAGCACTGAAATTATTATTTAATCTGAATCCTACCATTTTATTGTTTGTTAACTGCAAGTAAGCAGACACAGAAGTGTTAGAGACTTTCCAGAACACATATTGAAGCAGTTCACTATCTGCAGGTTTCCATGGGTGCTACCCAAGCATGCATTTCAAAGAGTAGTGAACAGGATAGCATTGAAAATTCCAAACACTGTTCATTAAAAATTTGTGTATTACTCCAGTCTTTACAAGGAGCCAATGCAAAAACTGTATCATAACTCTAAAGTGTACATGCCATTCAAAATTGAGATTCATTATTCTCATGGAACCTGATCTTTCTGAAAACAACTTAGATGAGTAAAGTAGAAATTTTATATGACACATTTGTCTAATGGTTTGATCCAATTTTAAATTTAATTTATGATTAGATTTAATGTTAAGGCTTTTATGTCAAACAAGTAAAAAAATAGCAAAATTGTTCCCAGTCTGTTAAATTGCAGATAAATCTATTTATCTGCTTTCAAATGGAGTACCCAGCTATCTTGAGGACTTCATGGCTAACTCTATTTGCCTGAATTATGTTCAGCTAGGCTTTGGAAAAAAGCATCCAAATGTTTTGAATTATGTGATAGCATAAGCAATTAGAAAATACACTGCAGTTTCAAACATTATCAGTTTTAGTACGCATACTTCACTAAAGAAGTCACAGACTTTGAGGAAAATTAATTCGCTGAACATAATAGAATGATATTATTTTTTATTATTATATTCTACTTTCACTTTCACCCTGTTTCAAACCTTTTCAGTATCTTGAATATTTCTTTTTCTTCCTTGTATATTTAAAAAATTGTCCTTTTCTGTTACCTATGAGCAAGAATGAGAAAAGGAGTCCATGATTTTCTAAAAAGGCAAAGTTGCTATGTTTCTGTGGTGGTTTCTTTTTAGAAGGTGTTGGGCGAGATTTTCAGGTGCAACAGTTCAGTGCTGTTCCATCAAGTCTGGATCTTTTAACATAAGCAAACAAAATATGCATCCAGGAAGACAGCACCCAGGCAAGTTGAACGGGATAGGTCTACTGAGTCATAAGAACTTTGAACTTCCTTGAATGGCTAAAAATAAATATATGGAAAAAAATATTTAAAGATAGCAAGGCGTCAGCTGGCTAAACTAGAGCCATAGTATCTCCTGTGCTGTTCTGGTGCCACATCTCACTATAGAGAAGGGATAAAGACTTTTCCAAATAATGTTCTTGAGTAGACTTCTTGGACTTGAGCCCTCTCAAGTAAGTTTATGTCATACCTCTACTGAGGAGAATATTTTTTTCCAGCCCCAGCAGTGAACATTTCCATTTCCACCTGCACTGTCTGAATACATAAGAGGAAGACCCAAGGGCACTGAGGTGCCACAGATTGGCAGTTGTACCCAATCTTCATGGCTGTGTGGTCTATGCTGTACATGCTAGATAAAGAGTTCCTCCTGTTAGGCATCTGAACCTGGATGCTTATGTGTTAAGAATACAGAAGATTCGGTAACACTTTTGAGTGCCTATGATTAAATGTCTTTTATAAAAAATCAGGTATTTAGACAGGAAATTAGACTAAAATTTCTGTTTCCTAGAGTTTCGTGATAGCCCTATGCCATTCTTTTTTCACTTTTCACTTCAACAATGACCTGGTAAAGGAATTGCAAACATGGCAGATGAAATTTCAATATTACCTGGAGAAAAAGATTGAAAGAGGAAAGCCAAAGCCATTTCTTTTTTTATTTTGGGAATTAAAGTTGAGGATATGAGGTGTTTTCCCTTGGCCAGGGAGGCGGAGGGAAAGGAGGGGTAATGCCAGCTGCTCTGTTACTCATGAAAGCAAGATCTCACTAATTCGATGTTCTTCTCCACCTACATACAGAGAATAATCATCTCCTAAAAATATTTATATATCCATACTGATTTCAAATAGAACACATGCTTCCAAAAATGTAATACAGAGATATATGCTCCAATAATGAAGGTTATAAAATATTTAAATACTTCCTCCGCTTCTTTCAAGAGGAAATGCCAAACAGCTAAGAGGAAGGAGATTCCAACTTCTCTTGTTTTTAGTGTGAGGTTCTCATTCCCCTTTGATTTATCACTCTCTTCTCCCAGAATAAAAACCTATTACTATTTTGTGATGCATATCCTGATCCAAACTTCATACATATGCATTGCCATATGTTTCACACTTCATATGCTTTCCTTAGTTTCATTTCAGGTTCAACATCAACACTCTTTACCCATCATGCTTATATACACAAACTTTGTTCATTTCACACATCTTCCTATGTTTGCAGAGTGGAATAGAGGAAGAAGTTGAATTGACTATGTATCTTCTGGGGAAGAAGAGACTCCAGCTCATAAATAGGCCCTTCTATGTCATTCTTACTCACCGCTTCCTTGAAAAGTATAACATAAGGTATTTACTGACTGTAAATCCAATCTAAACTCTATTACTTGGTGCAGGAGTAGAATTTCAGTGAAATTAAGATTTATTTTTTTTTTTTTGTAGAGCCTCAAGATATGAAATTGCAAACAGTTTTGGATATTTCTAGGCAGCATCACATCATTGAATTCTAGACTCCCTGTCACCTAGTGGAATACCTTGTGTGCTTTAATGCTCATGTTATCTTGGGGACAGGCAAGGATCCCTGAGTAGGGATTCTCAGGACCAGCTTCCTGGCACAACCTAGAGTGAGGATGCAACCTGTTGCATGCAGGCCGCTGGGAGAGCCCTGCTTTAGCTCTGGATGCTCAAGACAATGGATTTGGACATATGTTGTAGACTCCAAATAGTCTACAACAATAGACTCCAAGACAATGTAGCCCCAGCAATACAAAAGGAATCTTGTTTCCTGCTGAGTGAGTGGCAAAGAAGGTAGCACAGACAGGAAATCCTTAAGGTGGAGGCATGTGGGAAAGGCATGCTGTGATTTACATGCCAGGCAAGGAGGCAATTTTTTGTTGATTTCTTTTTCTTTTTCTTCCAGTGGGAATGAGATAATGTAACAGTCTTTCTTTGAATGCCTTAACTATATAATTACAGCAGGTTGATATACTTGAAGCAGGTATTGCAAATAGCAATTCTCATAATGTTTAAATTTTAGAGTCTACACTTAGAATTCATGGGAGAATCAGCAACTAGAGTTGTAAACCTTGACATTCCAGATTTATAATGGAGTTAGGAATTCCACCAATATCTTTAGGATCTTACCTGGCAATTCTATATGCATTTATGGACAATGGTCCTTTTGATTTGTTTTCTTCTTAGCAATTTAGTTATGGTTTTAGATGTATGGATAGATTTAGATTGTGGATAGACTGTGTGGCCAGCAGGACTACAAAAGTGATTGTTCCCCTGCACTTGGCACTGATGGGGCCTCACCTCCAGTCTTCAAGAGGGCTGGAGCAAGCCCAGAGAAGGGCAGCAGAGTTGGAAGAGGGGTAGAAGGTAAGACCCATGAGGAGCAGCTGAGGGAGCTGGGGTTGCTTAACTCAGAAGAGAGGAAGCTCAGGGTTGACTTTGACATTCTCTACTACTGCCCGAGAGGAGGCTGCAGCATGATGGGGTTTCACCTCTCCTCCCGGACAATCAGTGACAGGACAAGAGGACATAGCCTCAAGCTGCACCAGGGGAGGTTCAGGCTGGATATTATGAGGAATTTCTTCACAGAAAGAGTTGTTAAACATTGGAATGGGCTGCCCAAGAGGGTAGAAGAGCCACCATCCCTGGAGGTGTTCAGGAAAAGACTGGATGTGGCATTTAATGCCATGGTCTAGTTGACATGGCAGTGATCAGTCAAAATTTGGACTTGATGATCTCAGAGGTCTTTTCCACCCTAATTGATTCCATGATTTGGTGATTCTGTTATACATGGGCAATCTGACCTTTGGACCTATTTAGGTATTGAAAAAAAAATTTGCATTTTTTTAGATCCATTAATTATTAATCTAATGATTTTAGATGACTCATAATGAAGTTAATGTTCTTCAATATGGGGTGGCTAAACAAAAATTTACTAGGGTACTAATTCTGTTCTGCTGGTACATGAGAAAAAGCAGATCTGTTAATTTTGAGGGGTATAAACAATCTAGATATATTAATTGGTATCTTTACTGGCCCTATTCAAATATATTTAATTTTTGACTCTGTTTTGCAGTACTATTTCAGCAAGTGAGAAAATGAAATAAACTATAAAACATAAAATAATTCAGTGATTTGAGTACCCACGTGGAAAGTGCCATACCTGAGTTCATCTCCCTTCTCCAAATCATGTCATGTACAAACAGAATTTGGGGAAGGAAATAAGAATAAAGTGCTGTGTTGGCTATGGGTACAGCTGCCTCAGAAGGATTCTGTTCCTACGTCACTATCTTGAGCACTCAGGGCAACAAATCTCAGGATACAGGTGTGAGGTATTGCTTTAGAATACTGCAACACCAACCTTTGTCAGGGGATACACCTCACTTGATCTTTACCCTTTCAGAACCCCAAATATCAGAGGAAACAACCATTCATTTGATATTTATACAGATAAGAATACAGCTTTATTCTCATTTGACATTTAAATACAGTTACGTTATGGTTTTTCAGATAAATGTCAAACGAAAGGTTTCCAAATCTGACATTTTTTAATAGTATGCCTAAAAATGTTGCAATCAAATGAAGGACTCTGATTCATGTGGCACTTAGCATGGTCTGCCTGTCTTCTACACACAACTTGAAGGCTAATTCCAGCTAAAAAGAGATCAGTATGGTGGCCTTTAACTAAAAACAAGAACAAGAGAGTTCTCTGTGGAATTAAGCATTTTGAAGCAAAAATCCCCCTAATTTTGAGATAATAAAAAGTCTAAGTCGTGCTATCAAAGAGGTAAAAAGCTATTCTAACTCTGTCAGGCTCCAAGATTCTCTAACTGGGTTCTTCTAGTCCTGTCACACATGGATGCTTGAATGTTTAAGGATTTTCTTGTTTATAGATGCTCGACATTATACAGGATTTTGATTTAGCAGAGCGATATCACAACATACCAAAATCACAATACATGAGCAAATTATTTTTCATAGAACACAGGAATTTGCACCACAGTTGAACTACAATACAAGGCATTTGAGATATGTACATTCTTTCCCATGTGAGTGTGTTAAGTCACTCTTGACTAACTCAGACAGAAATGTTCACACAACCTGTTCCACCCTACTGAAATCAGGCCACCCTCTGGTTCCCTTAGTGTTTGGCTAAGGTCAGTCTCCTGACTGCTGTGGTCTGTCACTCCTTCCATTATTCCCTAAGCTCCATGAGCATATCACCTTCCTCCATCTCCCCTGAGTTGTCTCCATTGCAGAGGTTTATTGATCAATCACAAACTAGCCACTGACTAGCCCAATGCTTTCCTAGAACTGAAAGAATGGGTATATACAAGAAAAAAAAGATAACAGCCAATGAAACCCATGGAGACTCCTAATAGAGGCAAATAAACTACCATCTTTCATAGATTCTTAACTATTTACCTACAGATTAAATTAAATTTTCTCTTCTAAAAAAGTTCACTTGAGATCAAATAGAGAGCTGTTCTTGGGTTGGACAAGCAAAGCAAGACAATGTCATTGAGATTACTTCAGAAGAAGAGATTGTCAAAGACATATTTGATTTCTGGCAGCATTTCTTCAATGTTGTTGAAATCCACTCTTGGCAGTTCATTGTCTGTATAAGACCTTGAAAGGATGTGAGTAAATACTGACGATTTTGTGGATTTATCAATAAGTTACTTTGCAATGTATTTTACAGTGATACAAGCCCTTTAAAAAAGATTCTGTGAGATTTTGTTGTCTTATATTCCCTTGCTCTCTTACAGAGGAAAGGGACCTAACCCCACCTTTCTTCAGATGAGTACATTTTTTTGCTACACTCAAATTTACTGCCTAATTATTAATAGAACTAAAAATTTTCTATTTTTTAGACACAGCTACATTGGCTGTTACTAAAAGTTACTGCCTAGCAAGATGTTACCACTGACTTTTGACTTATGTAGATCTTAAATAAGGGATCATTAATAAAAAGATACATTAATCTTATACATTTTATATTTTTTTTGTATAGTCTGCAGTGAGTTGCATTCAAGAAAATCAGAGGGTTCTACTATATTTCAGCTTTATATAGAAGGGTTTAAGAGGCACCTTTACACTCTTGGGTAAACTACAAAGATTTGAGGCACAGGACGATGGCATGAACTGCAAGCTTCCAAGGAAAGTGGTCCAGAAGCAAACTGCCCCTTGTTCTCCTGCTTTAGCTCTGTTCTTTTGCCAGTCCTAGGGAGGGACTGGAGCAATTTGTTTCCAGTTTAGAGGCTTATCAGTAAATGTCATTAACATGACAGCCCCTTGGAGAAAAGAGTTATGAAAGAGAACAAAGGAATGAACCATCAGGAATGCTTCTGGGACAGACTGTGAGTACATAGTCTGAATAGCAGAGAGGGAAAGGGACTTGTAAATATGCAGATGCAGATACATTTCTTTTTTGCCAATTACCTTCAGCTCAAACAGCTATGAAGCTGTATAGAATACCCTCAAGTAAAATTTGTCATGGACAGTAGTTTGACATGTACAATTACAATAGGGAGCAATTCAACTCTGTCTCCTTGTTGCTGCTCCTCTTTTCTTAATAGTAACTATGTTGTTTGTAATAATAGAAAGAAATTTTACTTATTTGTGACAAAGGAACTTATTTTGTGGAATTCTATTTATAATTTTAATCATAAGATCCAATTGCTATTGTGAGCTCTAGGCATGTCTTTTCAATAGCAATGCTTATTCCTTGTGAGGCATTGCACTGAGTCACTACTGACCATTGAAATCAGGTATAAAGAATTATCACAGTTTGTCATGGGGCATTTGTTGTGGGAGGAGACACAAAGGGGTGTGGAGTTCTAGCACTGTTTAATTCCATACCATCCAGTCATCACTGGAAGCATGGCTTTGGCAGGAAGAGGCCAGCACCAGAAATGGGATAGGAGCTGACATCCTGTCTGGCTGCCCAACCCAGCCAGGCATGCCTGGATGGAGTGAGCCAGCCCAAAGGGGTTGGTTTTTTCCTGGTTCTTTGTTGTTTTCCAGATTTGGGGGAAGGGAGGTTCTCCTCACCCTATTGCCTTTAGCCTGGAAACCACTGTTATTTCTGGTAATAATAAAACAAATATTTATTACTGGGATCCCCATGGTGAATGCCCTCTCTCTTTTGTGTGTTTTTTGCTGTAGTTTTGCTGATTGTAGTAAATTGTTATTCCAATTTATAATCTTTCCTTATTATCCTCATATCCAATTTATAATGTCTCCTTATTAAATTATAATCTCTCCTTCATTATCAGAAGGGGAGGGAGTGAATGGAGTAGCTTGAGTGGGGTATAATTTTCCAGCTGGGTTTTAAACCACCAGAGCATTTTATTCAACACGCACACCATCCTTACCCTGGCAGCACACCCAGAGGTATTTTACTGTGGTTCACACAACTATCATTAAATGCCTTTAATCACCTCCACGAAACAAAGCAGGGAACAAAGTCCAGAGTCAGGTAGTTTCTGTTTTCACTTAGTTCCACATGATTTTTTCTCCTGGAATTGTTCACTGACAGAAAATTGGCTGCTCACAACCACAGCCTGTATCCCACCATAGTTGTTATCAGCCACATTCATCATAAACCAAAGCTTCAATCTTTCAAGTCCAGTACATAGAAAACTGTATACAGTTGAAGCTGGCTTGGTCCCACTTTTGTCTTTACGGTTGTATGCCCACCCTCATGCCCCAGAAGAGACAACTGAAATCAGAATTAGACTGTTAGTTTGTGAAATAAGAACATACTTTAAAAGAAAATATTTATGAATTATAAAAAGGTACTTCTTTTGCTTTAAATCACTAGTTTGAGGAAGACTTACATGACGTCTTGAGATAGACAAAATTTCTATACTGTCGTTTGTATTTTGTTCATGAAAAGGAATTTCACCCATCAAGAATTTTTAATCCTTTTGGGTGATCTTTGCAGCATTGGAGATGTGAGCAGGCATAATGTTTAAAGACAGAAAGAAAATCTCTATAGTGAGGACCCTTCAGCATTTTGATGTGTGTGAAGGTGAATAATGGCAAAGTAGACAGAAGAACAGAAAAAATGGTAGAATGTGGAATTACGAAGCTGGGTAAATCCATATTTTCCAGCTGGTTCCTCTTGGATTTTTTTTTTTTTTTTTTTGAAGTTGTGAATGATAAGGGAGGCAAACTAAACTTAAACCCTTCTTTCATGTTATTTACCCCAAAATATATGAAAATGTGTCTTACCATTAAAGACTAATCACCGGGACAGAAGTCTGTTACCATTCCAGTACAAAATATTCCTACTGTGGCCTCAGTATGGCACCGCAAAATAAAAACCCAAAACCAGATATTAAAAAAAAAAAAATCTTTTCTTATTTTTAGTTGTAGAGTCCTAAACTAGATGGAAAGGTTTGTCTGAGATTTGTCAGCCATAGGAAGTCTATGAAAAAGACACGATTTGAAATTGAGTTTAAGTCAGAGTTACTTATTGGATTGTTGTTTTAATTCCCAGAGCATCCATAGGACAAACCTGAGGACACAATTATAAAATTGAAACCTCACTAAAGCTACTAGAACTGATTTTCTTTACAAACAGTGTTTTACAAACAGTTAAGTGTTTTACAAAAAGGACTTCTAAGACTAGATGAAATGTGCAATCCAGAACAAGGTATTTAATTGTTTGTCCTTAAATATTTTTTATTTTTATTTATCTTAATTATTTTGTTTCCTTTTCTAATCACAAAAATATCATCCAAATATCCCTTATATGTCAACAAGTAAAGTACTTTCTTGAATTTTATTCATCACCTATCCCTATACAAAGAATTATCTTCATATGGATTTGGACAAATTAGTCTTCAAAAACATGTTCTTCGAATGAGTTTTTAAGAGAATGAACAAAATCCACTGCAAAACATCCCTTTCAAAGATCAGATGGAACAGAAAAAAACAATGGCCATTGTCATACTTGGAATTTTATTGCATGTCTGGACCAGGTTTGCCTTCTCACCATGAAAATGAAATTCGCATCTGCTTAAGTTTTTTTAGCAGTTTATAATCCCCACTACTGAAATTAGAAACAGGTGCCAGTTAAATGAGAGGCAACATAAAAAACCACTACACAATATGTTTTCCATATGATGAGTGAAGTGTAAAAAAGAGAAGAAAAAGGTTATTTCAAGTCATGCAGTCAGAGAATCAAAGAATCCAAGTTAAAAAAGAAAACCAAAAAACACACATGTAAGACAGTGCCTTTAATATGATTGTATCTTTACACATTGAGACCTGAAAAAAGGACCATCCAGTTCCTTTCTCCTAAAAAGCTCCAAAATGGCAGGTTGGGTAGCAGACAATATACATAACATGTCATTAATTTTATGGCTGTGCTGAAATAATAAAATCTTTATTTTTTTTACACTAGGAAAAAAGCCAGTTTTATAGGACTTATGATAGGGGAAATAGTACTGTCAAAGCAGAAATAACAAATAGAGCATTTGATACTTCTTTGCTTTCCAGAGAATTCTTTGCATTCATACAGCCTGAAAGCCACAGCCTGGCTTCAAAATGTCTTCAAAACTACAGGAATAATTTTGTGAAACCCCAACATAAAAATTTGATGGTTTACATATTTTCAAGGCCTTTCATATATATTTCCTTTATATACATCTCATCTATCTATCTATCTATCTATCTATCTATCTATCTATCTATCTATCTATCTATCTATCTATCTCCTTTTTTATCAAGGTCTTCTATTGAGATGATAGAAGTCAACACTACATTTAGGAATATAAGAGAGGTCATAACATAGAACTAAATAAATGTAGACAGATTTTAAAATATTTGAATATTATAACATGATAAAATGCCATGACTTTTAAAGCAAATGATGTAAATCTTTAGAAAATGTGAAAATTAAAGTTGTAATTCTCTTTCACCACATAGAAATCAGAATCACATAATTTGTTAAGGCTTCCAAACTCTTAAAGTTTCCTTATTTTACAAGAAAAAGTTACAACTTTACCACATGGATATTGCATTTGATGGAAATAGAGACCGACTCCTAATTTCCCGTTGCAAGTGAACACTAGAAATTGAAATTTTTTTTATATTGCAATCTAAATACTGTATTTCTGTATTAGTTTTGATATAATTTATTAAAAAAAATTAAAAAGTATGGAAGAAGGCTATATTTATTTTTTCATACTATTTTAAATACACTATTACTCTATTAATATTTCTGGTTTGAGTCCAAGAATGTTAGACAGCATAATGTTTGAAATAAATGCTGAAGCAATTAAAATAATTTTATCAAAGAAACTCCTAGCTGCATTAAATTAATCTAAACTTGAAAGAATATTCTATTGTTCATAAATGAACAGTTTTAAGTTCTCAGGAAGCTTCTACTGATAAAAAACTTTTCTATGATACCAGTGTTTTTAAAACTAAAAAGTGTTGACTTTGAAATTTAGCAACTCAGGTAAATTTTGTTTTCATTATGTAAGTTGAAAGGATGGGTAACTCACTTTGCTTCAGAAATTTTCTATTATTTCTTTATACTGTTTCTAGTAGGATAGAGAATTCCTACTATATTGTTCCTATTCTACAAGTCAAATATTCTTGTAGAACAAATTTAGAATATTTCATATTGGCAAATCAAATTACTTTTTTCCCCTTGAACTTGGAAAACCTTTTTCTACTTATGGTCTTTTGACCATCTACTTTTTCATAAACCCTACATACTGAGGTGTAGTCAAGAGCCTACATTTACCATATGTCAGAGAGTGGGAGTGGATTTTACTAATTTATTTAACAATATTTCAACAGCTAGTGGTTGGGATATGCTCCTGACAGTGGGAGTCTTGGATTTTTCTTTGCTTTCATACTATCTCTGATGACTCTAGGTGTATGCAAGATGCACAAACAGCAACACACAGTATAGTTGACATTAATTTCCTTCCAGATTTGCTGGGATACAATGAGCACCTCGTGATCTTTGATCCTTATGAGTTTAAGGACTTCCTGCAGCACATAAGCTATGGGTTTAGACACAGGCACCTAAATTCTCATTTGTGTCCTAGGCAGGTAAGGCCTTTACCAAATTTGCCCAAATTACCTAGATGATGTGTGTAAAGTTGGAATTTAACAGGGCTAGGAGACAGGGCAGAGGGAAAAAAAAATAGAATTTTATTTCAGTGTCAGGGTCAGGAAGCACCAGGGGCAGGGCAGACTGTACCAAGATATTTCCTGATAAAACAAAAAACTATTGTATTCAAGCCAAAACACATGTGCAAGGAAGAGAAGGTGCTTCTTGCAAGCCAAGTATAAAGAGGCACTGCTCCTGAATTTAAGGAGCAGCTGTAGATGAGATAAGAACTAAAATGACTTTTCCTCTCATAATTTAACAAATATTTGTGATAGATCCTTCTCAGAGCAAAAGGGTTTATTGGAAGAACACAGTGCTAAGTGTTTCTTAAGAATAATTACTTTTTTTCCTATTTTGACCACGTGCTTGATGCTATTTTGGCATAAAGGAAGGTATAGGTGGTGTTTAAGCTTGTAATTTTTGGTTAACAGAGTTGTGAATCTTGTGACAAGCAGCAGTCTTCAAACGGCCCAAGTAAGACTTTCTACCACTTATTAAACATTCTTAATTACCTACACTAGGTTCTGCAAACAGTACTACAGCATATGACTGAATCTGAAAATAAGAGATCATAGGTTTATTTAAGGAATTTGGCTGCAGAACAGTGATACTATACTGTCAAATCTGCTTTCTATTACATTTTATTGTGCTTCACCTTACAGCATATGGATTTTCCTGACATCTTAAGGAACACATAATTATATTTTTAGGCATATGGTGAGGTAGCTTCATTGGTGATTGGATATTTTGAAATTCGATTTTCACAAAATCTAGTGCATGTTATTTTTCGGGGATGTATAAAATTAAAAGAAATTTTACCTGAAATACCTTCATGATCTCCACTTTGTGTTAAAAATGTTCACTTTATGAATAAAAATTTGACAGTAGTTTTTTATTTTCAGTACATTGTAATTAGCACAATATAAAAAAGGGATGACTTAGGTGAAATTTTGACTCCTTGAACTGCATATTGTTGTAGAGTCATTTGTGAAAGAACATAAACTTTTCAGAAGACATCTGCAAAACACAAACCTCATAAAATTGCTGTACTATTTCACTTGCTGATGCAGAATCATGAACGAGCAGCACACCAGAAAAATCACATCCCTCCTATAAAGAACCAAATGCATTTTTAAGTAATTGTGGGAAAGTTTGCAATTCAGTTTACTGCTATTCACACTCAATACAGGATTGACCTTTTGTTACAATTGTGCATTAATCTTGATCATCACATTCAATCTCTTCCTCATGCTTGCCTCTGTAACTCTGTTTTACTTTGGTTTTTCTTCCAAAAGAACTTCAGCAGTAAATTGAAGGTTTTCAGTACCTCAGATATGATAAAATTATAGGAATGTCCTGAGTTGAGCCCTGTTTGGTCACTTCTGGGGAAGACTTGGTGGCTGAGGTTGTGACAGGAGTCAGTGGAGTTCTCCATGAGCAAAGAGGGAGTGGAAAGTGCTTGGGAAAACTCTTTCCTGCAGTGCCCCTGGAGAGAACTTACACTTTTCATTTCCAGCTCTAATGAACACAACCATGGACACGTGAGTGTTTGAGCAGAGAAAGCCCTTCAGCGCTGCAGGCAGAGCACAGGAAGGGCAAAGAGCTCAGAGACAGGGTTGGGAGAAAGTTATTGTGTAATTCACCATGGAGCCGAAGACAAGCCAAAAGATATGGGGCAAAAAAAGTCAAATTTATTTAAGTATATACATTTGGAGAAATTCCCAGCTCCAAGACTGGCATATTAGAACAAGTTCTACATGCACAATGCGGAATAAAAGGCCACAAAGTAGTGATTTCTGTGTCTTAAATTTGAGTGTATTATGTGGGTTTTTTTCCCTTTGGTTGAAGCTTTTTTTTAGTTTACTGCATATATACTGAAATATGTGTGTACTATCTAATATACTGTTTCTCTCAAAACAGTAATTTAGGATGAATCTCATTAAACCTCTTCTTCCTGAGCAGATAAACAAAGTGCTAATGTAATTTTAATGAGGTAAGGTCATTTCTTGCTGTGAAAATGGGCCAAGACCTGTAAAAACACCATTTTCTTTCTACCCAATGAGGATAATGATTTTTTATCAATGCATCTTTGTCCTATTTGCTGCTAAGACTGACCTAGTGAGCTACATATAAGAGCTAGGGACTCCTCTGCCAATAAAAAATTCCTTATTGCCCCTCTGAAATTGAATTGTGTTGTAGTTTGAATTGCTATAAAGCCATTATCATAATTTTTCACAATCTCATTTGAATTACAGATTATGGTTTTGCCATGTTTCTTTTCCTTACTTTTTTATTTATGTTTCTCAGATATTGTTGCTCGTCCCATTCAAAGTGATGCCCACCAGAACTGGGGGGCATTTATTTTTGGGAGGTTTACTGTGCTCTGAATAATTTCTCATGGTTGGAACAAAATCTGACTCTTTCTTTCTAAAACCCTTCATTTTGTCACGTTGAAGAAGCGTTTTAGGAAATATAAAATCTCTCACTTTGCAATTTTGTTTCAAAAAATAACAAAAAAAAAATTCCTTGTTTTTGAGAGAAGCATGAAAAGGATTAAAAAAGAGCATGAAGAGTGTTTCTCAAAGCACAGCATCAATGTATTTTTAGGAAATAAACCCAGAAAAAAGACTGAAAAAATATGTGAAATCCAGCTTCTGAAATACAGAAATTTCCCCACAACTGATTAAAAACAAAACAAACAAAAAAAGAGACAGGAAATAAATTTTACTCTTTAATCAAACCTTTCAGAACCTCTTTGGTGTCACTTTACATAGAGCACTCTGGGTACCTTGGGAAATTTCTGTTATCTTTATATATTTGGTCACTTCAGATTGTATTAAAATAAGACAATGAGAAAAACATGCATGTTTTTGTGTATTTTTACATTATGCTGAGGCATTTCAAATTTTATTCCCTGAATTTTTTAAATTACTTTTTGACATGTGTATATTATTGTTGCAATGTTTCTTACACGTTTTGGGTTTGGCTTTTGTGTGCTTTTTACATTTTAGTCACGGTAACAGGTATGACAGGCCTGTTGCAAATACTTGTTTAAAAATTTGTCTGTGGGGACTGTATTTTCTTTTACACTAAATAAATTCCATGTGCTTCTTATTGTCTTCCTAATTTTTAATTTATGATAATCATTGGATTATTGCTTACACCTAAATTTAGCAAAGCTCTAACGTACAGAGCTGTCTAATTTTTTACAAGAAGTTCAAATTGATGCCAACTCTCTGCTTTTGGGTACAGCCATAATGTGAGCAGAAACTTAAGAGGAAAAGGAATACTTTTACTAACAGACATTTAAATTAACATCCAAATTATTAATGTATATTGCATACAAAAAGACAGATCTGAGACAACCTTGGAAACTATTTTCCTTTCATTTCCTATTTGTAGAAAAACTGCATCCATAAAATAATTTTTGACTCCAAATTGAATTTCAATGAGTTGCAAGAGTATTTTGTGAATTATTGGCAATTAGTTTTTTTTCCACTTGGGACTTCTTGTGGAAACATACATATTTTTAGAAATATCTGAGGCCAATTTATTACTTCATCAGTAATAACAAATACTGATCCAAGTGTGCAGATTCTAGACAAAGACAAGGGAACTTTTTTTTAAGAGCATTTAATTTCAGTGAATGGACATTAGTTTTGAAGAAAATTGAGCAGTGCCATCTTTTGTTGGAAGAGACTAACTGCAACTCTCAAGTGTCAGAATGTCTGGATCAGTTTTGATTCGTGCACACAAATTTCAGACAGTTTTGTTTATCACAACTAGGACAGATCTTGCTTCTGACTAAACACAAGAAAGATTTGCTGTGTTTGGTGAATTTTTGCTGAAGGAGAGGACTTCAAGAATGAACATTGTTACAAACAAAAGTCAGGACCTACCATTATACTAGACAGATATCCTTCCATAACTGAAAACATTCAGGTCATATCCATAAGAATAGGTCATGTCTTTTTTATAATAAAGGCAATGCATTCGAGTTTACTGTAGCTGATGTTTCTAAGAAAGTGAAAAAAAGTACCTGCCTGTAACAGTTACTGCTGCTGAATCACATTTTTCTAAGAAGAGAGATCAAGTTGAGGTTGGTCAGAAGGTCTTTGCTTTTTGTTGTGCAGCTCAGGGAGGAAAGAGTAAAAGAAAAATAGCAGGTAAAGAACTGTAAAAACACAGAAAATTTTGATCTCTGATTTTACTCATTGTGTATGATGGCAACTTATCAGGGACTGGTGCTTTATGAGCAAAACAATTTTTAAGAAGTAGACCAGTGAAATTTCAAAGTGCCTTTAACTGGTAGTTCTGTTTTTTTAGAATGGCTATCAATTCTTCATTTTCTAAAGTGTAAAGACATGTCAGATCCATACCTAATATTTTTTATCTATTTTTCAGAATTTTTTACTTTTTTATAATACTTTGAGTTCTTTTTTTAACTTTGGTTACTGGTCAAATCAGGACTCCTAAATCTGTACTTGACTGTGAATCTTTTGCTGAAGATGAACAGCAGATTACCTATAGGCCTCTGTAGTTTGGTGTCAGTACCTCAGTAGAAGTCAAAAAGAAGAACAGAAAAATCTTGTATATTTACATAATATATTTAATGGGTTTATAGGACATACACTGCACTACACCAGTTCTTCCTTTCCACCATGCAGTTAATTCCCACATGGAAGTGCAAGATGATAGAAAATGCTTATGGGAGAGAGAAAGAAGTGAATAGGCCAGAATAGGGAGGAACCCTCCTTAATATGAGTGCTAGGCTTAAACCATCCTTTCACATGAATTTCCCTAGATATAATATTTTTTCCTGAGCTGGTAGAACTGCTACCAGTCATCAGAAACTGCAGGAGGAAGCATGAAACTTGAATCATCCTCTGCACCTGTGGCCGTGAAAACCTCTCTATATTCTCCATTCAGATGCTACCTGAGTTTGAACACTGGAAATACCTGAAATGACACCCACTATATTCTTGCTCTATCCAAACCCCAGATGATCTATGCTTAATAGACAGTCATTTTTTTTCACCTGGGAATATCCAAATATTTACTATAAATGTGCCACTTCTTTACAAACAAAATTGTCTCATAAACCACTATCAAAACTTTAATATAAAATGTATTTTCCCTCGGTGTCTCTAAATTTACTTTCTAACTTGCAGTTCTTGACAAACATTGTTGAACCTGATTTACTTAGTTCTTTAGAAATGGTCCACTTCCTTTAAAAAAGATAGAATCAAACCATTATTTTGCGTTATTTATATTTACACATAGGAAATTATCCATCATTTATAAGAAAAATAACAAACACTATAAGACATTAGTCTTTTTATCTGTCAAGGCCCCAAATTTAGTTATATTCTAGTAGCTCATATGAAGGAGCTTTGGAAAATGCACTATTTTCCACACAGCTCATCTTGTAAAAAAACCCCAAAATCTTGTAAAAAATTATATCAGAGATATAGTATTTAGATAACATAAAGATTCTCATAAGACTTAGACATATTGTTCTGGCTTATATTAAAATCCAAAATTCAATTTGTGGAATAAAAACCTCTCCCTCTAATTCATTTTGGTAAGAAATAATTCTACTAAGTGTATTAATAAATATTTAATATATTAATATGTTCAATCAATGAAATTATCATATAGTTTTTATTCTTGGTTTTCCCAGCAGGCTTTGCTGATGACTGTTTCACAATCTCAAAAAATGGACCGCAAAAGATTTTGAGTAAACAAATAAAAACTGTTTACTCAAACAGCAAAACGTTAATGAGCACACCCTTATCAATCCCTGTATTTTTGTAGGTACAACTTGCTCACAAGGTTTCTCATTAAAATTATTGAGCAGTTTCATTCTATGTCCTTAGCTTTCTAGGATATATGAGCACTGAATTTGGAAAGACCTGAATGCCACTTATTTAAATCTCCTTTATGTAACATCTCTTACAGGTTTGCCACTTCAATGCTTTCATCAATATTAGTACAACTACACATCAACAGAATGCCTAAATGCCCTGATTTTATTTTATTTTTTTTTTAAATAAACTTACTGGAAGTAGAGTTTAATACATTCAGACTTTTCAAGCAATTTCTGCATAAAATAGGGTGGTGGTGTTGGAGGTCTTTAACCTACTAACATAAACACAATTGATTGATATAGGAAAAGTATTTCTGTCCACAGCGAATTGTCAACTGATAAAAACAATAAAAGAAAGTTTGTGCACTGAATGTTCCTTTATAGAGCAGAAAGGATTATTTCCCTATTCTATAAAAGAATAAAAGTTCTAGGGGGAGAAAAGGGGAAAAAAAAAAAAAAAAAAGAGAATGGTGCAACCAAGGACTCCTCAAAAGTAATGCAGAGTTTTGAGGTTAAAATGCAAATGGTGATGCCTTTCCTGCTAAAGTGAGTGACAGTAGGGACTGCCCTGTCTGCATTGGTGGCTTTCAGATCAGTTTTTCATGCAACAAAATTTACATTACAGTTCCCAGCTTTAGTTTATTAAAAGTTCCCAGAGTAAAATCTTAAACTGGGGGCATATTTTGGGCATTGTTTTCTTTTTCTTTTAGTAGTAAAACCCCATGATTTTTGACACTGAACACGATGAGCTGTTCATGAGCGAGGCAAAACACTAGTTTATAATAGCAGCTATATAAAAAAGCAGTAAAATCAACCAAAAAAAAATGTAGTATAAATATCTTCTTCAACAATTCTAATGCATTTCTTTTCAAGACTGGAATTTTCGAACTATTCCTCCATATACTGCTGAATGGCAGTAAGGCTGTTTTCCTTCTGCTAGAAGGAAAGTTACTACATCTGAGTAGCCAAGCATATCCTAGTGTGCTTCTAGATCATTCATGATCTTGCACTTTCCTCACTAAGTTCTGTTTCCCAAGTAATTAGGTGGTATCTACTTACATGCAGTAGACTAACCTCTGTCTCACACATCCATGCCTCATTTCCTCATTTAATGCTCTTTTCAGCCTTGTTATTTATTTTCTTTAATATTACACTTCCAGCTCTATAGCCAGATGAGTCACACTCATTGCCTTTCACAATAATACTCTCCAAGGCCTGTGAAACAATAAAGTAATTTATAAAAGCTTTTCCACTGAAGTTATATACAGAGAATCTAACCTTTATTTTAGTGGCACTTGAATTATGATGAAGTTCCATTCAGAAAAGATTATTCATAATAAGAAATAGAAGAACATAATGTATGTTTTACTATTAAAAAAAAAAAAAAAATTGCCCCACAACACTAGCAGCATAATGGTGTGAGACACAGAAGCTTACAATCACAACTCTTCTTCAGTCAGAAACAGAAAAAATTAAAATAGACTGAAAATTTCAGAGCATTTTCCATCCTTGGCAATTCTCAGAAATTTCTTCATTAAATACAGAATGACTGACTTATTTCATTACAACAGGAGATCATTTCAAAATGTTGTCTCTCTGTACACTGTTCCCTGTTCAGCTATTGTTATTCCATCTACATTGATTGTGCATTTTGCAATTAGTATTTGGGATAAGAAAGTAATTGCAACCTTCCTGAAAGTGACATCGAGAGAGACTCAAAAAACGTGTGTGAGATAAAAGAGAGAGGTTCTCTCCAACATTGTTTCTAACATACACAAAAATATGTTCCTAGCCAAGAATTAAGATGCAGAGCTCAAATAAAGAAGAATATATTTACCTGTAAATAAGGGGAACTCCTGTACTTTTCCCATGAAGGGAAGTACCATTGTTTAGAAATGTGACTTGTGAAAGTAGAGTACATTCCTTTTTCTGTAATTTTAACCACAAGTTCCTGTACATTGATAATGAAAGGAATATACTGAATGAGGAGATGGAAGAATTGTCATTAATGTTTATGGTGACCTGCTCCACTGACTTCCACTGGCGTTAACATTGGATATCCAAGTACAAATACTCCTCATTTGTATTTGCATCACTGAAAGTGTTCTGTAAAACAAACAACCTTTGAGGTGCTGGCCTCCTGTAATACTTTATAAAAATCCTCTGCTGAAGACATTTATTCAAGTCTTCAGTGAAGAATAAGTCAGAATGAAGCACTGCCAGCTTCAATGTGACAGTGCCATTTCTGTAGGCATTGTGGTCTGCCATGCTTGCCTCTCCCAGTCTATAAAGCATAAGATGAGCTGTTCTGGTTATACTTGCTTATGTGAGAATTACACAAATGCTCAACAGCATTCCCATATTAAGGAAGGTATCTGTTAGCTTTCTAGGGAAATAAAAATTACTTAACAACATATGCATTCAGAATTTGGAGTCTAATATCATGTAGCTCATGAGTTCTGTTATCTTGGGTTTAAAATGACAAATAAATTGAAGAGACAAATACTGTTGAAATGGAAAAATAATATTTTTGGTTTAATTTGTTTTTAAAAACAAACAAATATATAAAATTTCCTTTATGTGGTATAGAAGCTGGAAATGAAATTCAGGAACTAGACTCCTACACTTCTAATCTGAAGTTTAGAACACATATGAAATGAGATTTTGTCAGAGAAAAAAGATGACTAGTTAAGCAACACAAAAACACCAAGAATTACAAACTGGCAGTTTTGTCCATGTAAAGATCATTCTATTCACATTTAAGGAATATTTGTTTTCTTCAAAAATAAACTAGTGTTACTTACAAATTTAAACAACATAATTTTTCACTAGTTTAAAAAAAGAACCCAAACACAACAAAACATTAAAAGTATCATTTTAATACCACAGCAATGCTATTAAAAATCAGAGCACATTTCATGCTTGCAGAGGATGATGAAGAGGAACACATAATTTACACCACCTTAAAAATCTACTTATAAATTTTCCTGTGAGAATGATGTAAAGTTTCATTTTTTTTTTCATACCTGCATATTTCTGGAGACCATGGTGTAATACAGGCCTGTGTAAATATCACATACACATTTTTCAGTCTTTCTGTAAAAGAAAGAAAATGGTAAATTTCTGTAATATCTTATAAGAAAGATAATTGTCTTTGGTTGTACACTGCCATTGTTAACAGAGTCCTTTACAACAATAGTCTACATTCTGTAATTTTCCCCAGAGCTGAAAACCCCTTCAAATGAGCATGAGTCAGGCAGCACTTTGGGGAATAATGTTGCAGGCTTGTAAATGTTGGTTACCGCTCCCACGGAACGCCTCGTGGAGGAAGCTCTTCCACTGTCAGATGCAAACTCCGGCTTGCTGAGGTACCTGTGGAATGGTGATGTTTTCAGCTGGCTGAGGCACCTGTAGCACTGTGATGTTTTCAAAGACCTTGCTGTATGTTGTCTTGCCAGCTTTGAGGAGAAGCAGCTATTTAGATTGGCAAATAAAACATGAGTTGCAAAAACCACATAGGTGAAACTGATAGTGTCTCACTCCGTGATTTAAAAATGGATCTGTGTCCAAGGCTTATTTGCTCTTTTTGATTCAAATAGTTTCATATTAAATACTTTTTATTCAAAATGAAACACCAACCTATTTACTCGAGAAACACCAACAATAAACAGCTATATTTCAGCACTTGGATGATTGTTCTGCAACCTCTTTAAGCTTAAAGACATACTCAGCTCTGCCATCTTTTTGAGGAGCCTGCACTACTATAATTGTACCCTGTGTCTGGAAGTCTAACTCATGGTAATTTCAGTCATTAAACTCTTATCAGAAACAGGAGAGAGTACAAGGGGGCAATAAAAATAATAAATAAATCTGAATTCAGCATAAATCATTTACTTCTTTATTCAAATATTATTACCCTTCAGGGAAGCTCTCTTCATATTGATGGTGCTATCGTTGCTTCTTTCAGTTCAGGCTTCATTATTGGGGTAGATGCTGCCTCTGATTTCTGACAGTTTTGCTAATTTGTGTCAATATTGAACTTTGTTAAAAGGAAAAAAAAGAGAAAGAGAAAGAGAAAGAGAAAGAGAAAGAGAAAGAGAAAGAGAAAGAGAAAGAGAAAGAGAAAGAGAAA
>VZUI01091122.1:0-40038 GCA_013401135.1 Cettia cetti
TTTTCCCCCCCCCCCCCCCCCCCCCCCCCCCCATGTCTATGGATGTCATTGGCCAGATCCAGTGCATGATGTTGAGCTCTGCTGGGCATGCTCCCTTTGAAGAGTAGCTGTGTTAAATACAGTATGAGTAAAACAAACGGTATTTCTGGTCCTATACAGTGAGTATACACTCTGTAACTGGGTTTGGATTATGCCAGCAAGCAAGCTGATTTTTTCATTGTTTCTCACAGTAAGAAAGGTTTCTTCTAGAAATGCAATGAAAGTGTTAACAGGAAGGCCCTACCTAGCTGAATATACCCTTCTCTAAAACATTCTTCCACAAGGACACTTCCACATAGCTTTCACTAACATCAAGGGAAGGTAAGCACATATGGAAACATACAAGTATACAGCCTGAAGAACTGTAACATGCATATACACTTACATAAGAATATACATTCTTCACACCTCCACCCAGAAAGTGGAAATTTAGCAGAACAAGGATATTAAAAATCCTAACTGATCTTGTCAGGAACTCCAGACAATTTTTAATTCTCCATCTCTTGGAAGAGAGGATTAGGAAACAGTTTTATAACTTGGGTGGGGAGAAACTGTTGGATTGCAATAAAGATTCTGGGCTGATGAAACAGCTCAGCATTTCTGAGTTCCTGTCTCACTGGTTATGATGTGGTTCTGCTCATGAGTATCCCAGCTGAAGCTCAGGAAGGCAGCAATAAGTTTCAAAGCCTTAGGGTTGTTGCCAAGGAAGTGGAGTGTTCTCAGAGAAAATGAGAGAACATAGCTGTCTCTAGTGTTCACATCTTCAGTGTTACTGCTGTGACTGCAGGAGCTGGTGAAATGGCTGTACCTGAGACAGCCAAAGGCTGGGGCACACTTTGTAAATACTAGTTTGGGCATGAGGGGTTAATACAAATGTAAGGCTCAGATGTATCTGATAAAAAATTAGTACCTGAACAGCCTAAACCTGAGCTTCCAATAAAATCAATATTTTAATTTTTTTTTTCACAGAAAATGTCACTTTTTCATCCAATAAACAAAATCTTAAAACCTGGATATTCCAACAGAAAATGAACTTTAATTCAAGAAAATGGCAGTTTCAGTGATTCAAGCTTTTTTTTTCCTAGATGAGTCTAAATCTTCAGTTGAAATAACTTTCTGAGACATCCTGTGAGATTCTCTTGAAACATATGTTCCTTTTCCCTTTAAACAAGACAGTGTGTTGCATCAAATAATTTTTCTTCTAAAATTTTGACCTGTGGGAGGAAGAGTAAGCTTTTAGGTATCTGAAACAGGACTCTGATAAGCCAAATCAAAATCTTTTATCTTTCTTCCAGAAGGCTGGATGATCATCTACACAGCACCTTGGAACTTTTCAAAGGGTTTTGCTAACTGGTAATATAAAGATCAGAGCCAGTTTGCCTACAATCATATTCAAAAGAGAAGATACACATCAAATCCAGACAGCTGGAAAAAAATCTCTAGGCTGTATAAGTGGAAGCCACAATGCCCGAAGCAACTTTTCTTATCTTTCACCTCTACAAAATTTTCTTGTCTTCTAAACTCTCATATGCTACAGCCCCATGGAAACATTTATTTTCAAATGCATATTTATATACCTACCCTGCCAAGGATAACGTTAGGACTCCAAAAGAAGTGGATGATCATACAAGTTTGAATTCATTGCCTGTCTGTTGCAAGCATGAAAAAGCAGCTTTCTCTTTTTTTGCCATTGATGTTCTGCTTTTGTCTGGGGTAGGGTTAACTTGCTTCACAGTGGCTGTATGGAGCTGTCTTTTGGGTTTGTGCTGATGTAACAGAGGGATGTTTGTTATTGCTGAGCAGGGCTTGCACAGAGCCAAGGCCTGTTCAGAGCCTCACCCCACCCCTCCAGAGAGGGGGCTGGGGCTGCACAAGGACCTGGGGGGGTCACAGTGGGACAGGTGACCCCACGTGACCAGAGGGATATCCTAGACCTTATGGCATCATGTTCAGCATATAGACCTGGACAAAGGAGGATGAAGGGGGGACTCATGCTCAGAGTGTTGGCATTTCTTGTCCCAAATCACCTGTACATGTGATGGAGCACAGGTTTCCTGGGGATGGCTGAACTCCTGCTTATCCATGGGAAATGGTGAATGCACTCTTTGTTTTAATTAAGCTGTGTGCAAGGATTTTGCTTTCCATATTCATCTCAACTCAGGAGTTCTCTCACTTTTACCTTTCTGATCAGAACAGTGCTATTTATCCTGAAGAATCAAGGTATCACAAAATACTACCCTTGCCTTCCTTTCACCGTCACTTCCCTGAAAAAGCTATGAGATTAGACATAAGGAAAAGTACAAGGAATCTTAATAGCATGTCAGTGATTTAAAACACCTGTCAGGTACTTTTGGTGGTAGAAATGAATGCTGCTAAATATTACATGCACATGATGTGTGGGGATACTGCTGAGTTTTGTTCATCTGTGACGGCAATGAAAAGTATTCAAACCGCCTGACTCCTCTCAAAATGATTCACTCTATTTAACTAAATCTGAAAGAAATTGTGTGGCAATACATGCATAATAGATACTTGTGCATTCAAAAAAATCATGCATATACATTACCTAAAAGGCAAACACATATCAGCCAAGCAAGGCTAACAATGATTAATCATATCCTCATTTCTATCTATCTTCCAAGTTAATATGGTGGCAACATTGCTATTATCTGAAATTGAGCTAAGTCCACAGCACTGCCTGCTGTGATTATTGATGAGCTGTGGCTTGATAAATATTTTAACTCTTGATAAAGCCCAATGCACCCTGAATTTTAATAAAACTCCACCTTTCTCAAATCTTCATTAGAGGAAGAAACTGCAGCTCATGAGACTATGCACAAAGTCTGATCTACTGGTCAGACAGCCAAAGCAATGCAGGGCAGAAATCTGCTCGGTAGAAATGCCACTGCCTCTTCCAAAGATAATGTAATTGATAGGACCTTGGAAAGGACTACTTTGATCACTATGCACAGATCTTTGTCTTAGTGCTCTGAAAACATTTTAATGCTTTCCACTACCTTCCCATAACTGGATGGACAGAGAACGAAATATTCTCCCACTTCACTGGCAGCTGTGATTACACCCCAGCACAGTGAGAGCATGTTTCCTTGGCCTGAGTTGCTGTAAATCTGCCCTGCTCTTTTAGTAACTTTGTGAACATCTGGTAGCTTTCTGCAGATTGACAGCCAAGCACCATCATATTCCTAGCCCTGGTGCTTACCTCGTGGACCACTCAGTAGCCTGAGGAAATCCCTTGTTGGAGCTCCACTTCCAGTCATCTCTGTAGAGTGGTATGGTGAAAGAAAACAAACTGAGCAGCTCTGGGGAAGTTTGGGAACATGTTTATGCCTAGTTGTGGCAGATACTGCTGACCAGGTCTCCTTTCAGACTCCCACAGCTCTTGAGTAACATGCTTTGTGCTGACCACATAACATGCTGCAGGCGTCTCCTTCCCCTACGAGTTTCCCTGTGAAATCCTTTGCAAATTTCAGAATTCCCTTCTTTACTTCCTGTCTCTGCAAGGAATGTCAGAGGCCACATAACTTGCCATGGGTCAGGGACCATGACTTTACACAGTGGGTCTGCATAGCTAAATAAAATGCATACCTAAATAAAGAATAACTGCAGCCCATGTATGTGCCCATGATGCATCAGACCATGGCAGACTTTCAGAGGAAGGAATTGCCCTGAGGCAAGGCAGGTTACTTCTGGAACTCAAAGTATTGAGGGAAAGTATTATATTCTTCCCATGGTTTTGCTTTTTTTCTGAGTCATTTCTAAGTTATGGGATATTGAACCGGACTGGCCTGACACAACCCTTCATCCACTGCTGTTCTGCAGGCTGGGGCCAGGTGACCACTTCTGGCTCTCCCATGGGAGAGGATCCGATGATCGTTGAAGGTCCCTTCCTACTGAAATAGTTCTATCCTATTCTATTCCAAAAACATGCCTACTCTGCAGATTACTGCTTCTCTGTGATTACCCTGGCTGATTTCCTCACAGTCCCTGATCCTCCAAACTTTGTCACCACATAGCAGGGCACTATTCACGCCTCTTCCTTCTCCTGGAAAGGGGCTTGTTCTCCAGATTCATGTATTATCAGGAAAAAAAGTCCCTCAATTTCAAAAACCAGAAATTAACCTCCATCAAAAATGAAAATGTGGAGATGCAGCAATCCTACATATTATGAAGCCCCAAGATCAGATGGCAGCCTCGAATACCCATTTAGGGCATAACAATTTTGCAGTATCAACCAGAACTCATGAGAAACATTCCAATTGTCATGTCTCCTTTTTTTCTTTTCTTTTTCCCAAGGGAGTTTAAGAGTTATGCCCCACTAAAAAGTTTAGCTTGTAAAACTTCAAAGCATTTTATCTTCCCCGCTTTACAGGAATAAATGGAGTATGCCACAATTCCCAGCAATGCAAACTAACTCCATCTAGCAAAATGAAGTATGTCTTCAGTAAAAATAGGAATTTCCCTTTGTTCTTCATTAATTATCTGAATCCTAACCAAAGAATCCAGTGGTTTGTGTAAAATAGGGTAATGATTGTGATTTGAACTCTATTTCCACACAGCTGGAGAACATCTTCTCTTTTCCTCATCCAAAACAATAAAAGAAAAAAATCAGAAATACCATCTCTGTTCTGCTGCTTGTTTCATCAGTCATTCCCATTTGTGTTAATTCTAGCTGACTTCTTCAGCAGGGTTCAAACAACAGAGTTCCGGCTAATTTCATTATTCAAAATGCACTTATAAACTCCACTTTATTCAGATGACAGGATGGGGTTGTTACAAAGCATTTATTTAGCCTTCTAACATTCATAATGCCATGGTGGCATGGGACCAGCACGGATAAATCTATGTGACCCCAGTTGCTGGCACAAGACTAAAAACTGTCAGGGGACGGAAAAAAAGTGTTGCCAGATTGGGCTGCTCTCCAATAAAGAGACCTAGTCAGCAGGTTTTTTTTGGTAGAAGTGTCTCTGAAGAGAAAATATCTTTTTGAAAATGACTGGAGAGAAGTAATATTAATTTTTCTATAACTTTTTGATCTACCATTGAGAAGGTAGGTAGTCCCTAATTTTCCATTTTGTGCTCAACATTGTGGTTTAGATTGATCAAAAAATAGCATGTACCTGCATGGGCTGCTGTGGCACATAACGAGGACAGCAGTCTAGATCCCCTTGTCTTCCCCTTTTCTCAAAAGCACAGTCTTCAGGGGAAGATTCCTCGGTCCACCAAGAGTGGAACATGCATGAAGAACCTGAGCTACAGTTCCTGTACCAAAACTCACGTACAAGTACTTAAAAAATGGTCCAAACTCAAAGCAGATATTTAAATACAATTTTTAAATGTTTTGTTGAGACAACTGACTTTTTATAATTTTTTCTTACAGAATTTTTTACTCCACTGATGCTTTTAGAGTTAGTTTTGAATTTTTTAGCAATTTAGGGTTACATAGGTATGTTGAAGTATGAGGGCTTTTTGTTTTAAATAGAAAAATCCAGTTTGCAGATCTGTTGGAAAAGCTCAGCTTCCTTAGAGTCACTAAAGAGGATTGTGTATTACTTAGGTCACAAATTATATTCTTTCAGCAGCTGTTGAAATTAGGAGATCATCTAAGTCAGTCAAAGATATCCTCCTAAGGTAAATTTTCTGTACTGAGTAGAACTGAATAGAATTTTAATGTTGAGTATAATGTAAAATGAAAAACAATAAATCCTAATAACATTTTTTCCGTCTCAAATATGTATCTGATAGTGGCACATTTCTCCTAGTCTAGCTGTTTTCCAAAAATAAACAAACATTTTCACACAGAATCTGCTTTGAATTTCAAAGGCAGTGATGGAAAAGAGAGGACTAGATACCATATGTTTTCACACAGAATTGGTTGAACACTCTCTTAGAAAAATAAAGCTATGTCATTAAAGATTTCTGCCTTTGAAAAAGATGTACATTTCCAGCCATTTCTCAATTTTGTTTATGTCCCAGACAGCTCCAAGCCTTATTATGTTGATTTTGCTGGACAAGAGTTTTTTTAAACATGGTTTAGTAATGTCAATCAGTATCCTGATGGGCAAATAAAGCTATAGGAACAAAATCAGACTGAGATAAGGCAAAAGTTTTGAACCTGAGCAAATATTTCCACCCAGCCAAATCATTTAACCCACCAGAATTCAAATTTTCCATCTCCAGAACACCTAAATGATGTGGCTAATTCAAAACAATTTTCACCAACCACATGAACATTTTGATTTGGCTTCAGAATAACTTGAGATAGTTACATGTGAGCACCCAAAATGTAGCCTTTTATTACTATAAAACCGTATTCACAAGGCAATTGCCTTGAGTTGAACTGGATACAGTCATCATATAAGGTATTAGAGCTGAAAGTAATGATATTAATATAAACTGAAACAATAAACCAGACATCATGCCATTTAAACTTCTTTTCTTTTCTGGAAGATAGCAATGCCACAAGAGATGCAAGATTTTTTCACTGAGGTGACATTAGTGGGATGTGGGAGTTCAGATTTCAGACTTCTCATCATAACTTTCCTAGATTTATTTACAGTATGGGAAAATTCAGCACCACTGAATTCAGCACCTAGTTCAATTTCCTCCTCAAGCAGTGTCAGCTATGAATTAAATCAGGCCAGGTCATTCATGGGTTTATCGTGTTCAACATTGTTCTACATTGATTAAATACTCTGAATAAGCTTAAAGAAAAAAAAATCTAATTGAAAAATCAGATTCCAACAAACTAAAAGAACCTCAAACCCAGAAAACCATGCCAAAAAATTTTAAATCATCAGTTTATATTAAAAGGGGTGTTCTTTAATGGCTGCTGCCTCTTAAATAATTTTATGGTGATGCCAATTGCCATTTTTTTACTGGCAGTGGTGGCAGAACTCATGCTGTCTGGGGCCTGAGGTGAAGACTGAAGCTACATTTTTTACTATGCTATCCAGAATCAGCCACAGATAAGATGCAGCTGAGTAGTGTTTCTTGGGAAAACAGCTTGAATGATGCTTAGAGAATGAGAATGAAAGGAGAAAATTATATCAGAAATGCAGCACTTGGAAAACTTCTGATAGCATTCAGTTTATGTAAGTCCTGACACTATTTAAATGCTGACTAGGAATGAACTAGATGCAAAACACAGATTCCTCAGCAAGCTCATTTTGTAGAGTATGGGGATCTGAACTATGAACTTGTTCTGATTTGGGACTTGGGAGGTTTCTAGGAGATTTCCTACTTTGGTCAGAACTGAGCAGGATTGGCCAATCTTGCAAAGTCAACAACATGTTTAATTTCTGGCACTGTGCTCTGAGGAGTTACTACGCTTACTTATGGGATATCAGAAACCTAATTCAAAAGCTGAATTTCCAGTTTTAGCTCTAATTTGTCCTCAGCTTAAAGCTTTCTATCTGAAAGTTTTAGCTCTCTTCCAAATCTTTCAGTATTCTATCCACTCCTGAAATACAAGTTCTAGCTTCCTCAACTGGCAGTAATGAAGTTGGTTAAAATGTGTGTTAAGCATTTGCCATTCAATTCTTCAGGGTAAGCAGATCCTGCAGCATTCACCCTGAGTTTTACAAACACAGCTTTCGTCTGTCTGCCCTTAATGCAGTCCTGCAGCTTTTTGCAGCTCCAACAAGGATGGAGCATGTGACAGCTAATGGTTTCCCCTTTCCCACTGCACATGGGAAATATGTATGTCTTCTCACACTGAAAGTGTTGTGTTGTACTGCCACAGGGGATAGAAGTGGGTCTCACTTCAGCCTGAAGCATTTCTTTCAGACATAATAAGACATCTAAAAGGCAGGATTTCAGAGTTGGGGCAAAAAGCACCTTTGTGCTTACCACTGTTGTCTTTCACTAGACAGAGATGCACAGTCAGTCCTGACAGCTGCACAGTCAGTCCACACACCAGGCATTCAAATGCCACCCTGTGTGGAGATGCTTACTTTGGGCACACAGTGTGCATCATCACCCAACCTGGATTCTGCTGGTAAGCGACCAGTGAGAACCACCCACACTGTCACTGAGCCAACAGATACAATCTCGTACTGTCTCTTTGCCTTGTCCTGAGCAGGACACCCAGACATGGGAAGTTCAGCAGAAGGTCTCATCAGGGATGGTAACCTTTGCAGAGGGTGGTTCTCAAGCCATCCAGCTATGGACTTTCTGAAGTATTAAGCACTCACTTCTATGGTGAGAGGTGGGAAGAACATGCGCCATACTTTTCTCTGCTGCATATTGGTATAATAGAGGAAGGGATTTTTCTGTTAGCTCTCACTTCACTTTCTTGACAGGTTGCAGCTGTGGTAATAAGTGGATTTCAAGGTGAAAGAGGTGTCTGAGAGCTTTTGAAAGTCTCAGTGAACCCTTATCTGCCTACCCTTAAAAATGTTGTCCAAGGTCATGAGGCCACCAAGCTGGCAGACTTCCTCTGCGAGTCACCTCTGAACCACACTCATCAGGCACCTTTTCTGGGGAGGTATGTGAGTGAGTGTTGTGCACTGTTAGGGTGAAACCATGGTAATCCTGGAAAATGCTCTGTCCTACAGCTCCTCAATTCCCTTTCTGTTAGAAAACACATCTCCTCCTAGCTGGGGAAAATAGTCCTGAAGCAGTGTGGTAGTAGAAATGAGTCATAAGTTGTGTGCATTTGTCAAAAAACAGAGCTTTCCGTTTCCTTGGAAACTGAACACTTTGTGGGTTTATGGTTCTGTACTCAGCAGAGAGTGGCTGAGTCCTGTGTGAGTATATACACGGCCATAAAGGCCAGGCTCTCTTGGCTGAAGGTTTCAGTGTCTATTACATGTTTGGTAAAGTACAGCTAAAAGGACTTCTCTGAGTGGGCAACTCAGAAACCACAATGATGGGAAAAACTTTTTTCATCAAAAATAAGTGCAGTTAAAGGAAGAGAACATAATTTGAAATCTTCTCTGCTTAGTCAGTGATGAACTTTGTCTTTTATTTTATTGCAGAATGAAACTGCGGTCAGCATCTAGGTTTGATAGTTCTGTGATCCTCCTCTAAGCAGCCAAAATACCAGCCAAACCCATTCCTTTTGTCTGTGGACAGGAACAAAAACTAAGACTTAGTAATTATAGCATAACCATGTCATAAGTAAGACAAAAAATTATTCTCATTAAAACAATATTTAAGAAACTAGCAAATAGTAAAGTCCTCACAGTCAGGAACAGGACCCCAAAGGCACACGAAAAAAACCTCCCACCACTTCATCTCCTCAAGGCCTCCAGACTCATAACATTTTTCCTTATAAATCCCCTTCACTCCTACTTATCCAACAAGATGGATCTAGCCTGTAGATTAAGTATTTACTCAGAACTACTTCTCCCTCTAAGACTGTAACACCTAAGAGCTGTCAGCAACACTCGTCACCAAATATTCACTCTACTCAGAGCCAGAAATCCATTCAGTTTTAACAGTGGCCAGCAGCAGTTTGGGAATATTTCTCTGGGCACAAGAGCACTTATTCCCAGCAGCTCTGCAGCCCATGGTTTCAAACAGTTTTTCCAGGCACCATGTTAAAGCCTGAAAAATACAATTTTCTTTTCCCATTTGTCTTGGCCCATCACTCTGCCATGTAGTATCTCAACCCAGTGTACAGGAAGATTGTGAACTGGAGGTTTCAGTGAAATTAATATTTTTAAGCCTGAGGTACAAAGCCTATAGTTAAAGGATGAGACAAGGGAGTCATATCTCGAAATCACAGAATACATGGAGTCATATCTCAGAATAACAGAATACATGGAGTTAGAAGGGACTCACAAGGGTCATGGAATGCAAATCCCTGCCCTGCACAGCATCATCCTCAAGAGTCACAGCATGTGCCTGAGAGCATTGTCCAAATGCTTCTTGAACTCTCTCAGCCTTGGGGTTGTGACCACCCTCTGGGTGAAGAACTTTTCCTAATATCCAATCCAAACTTCCCCTGACACAAACCTCAGGCCTTTCCCTTGGATTCTGTCACTGGACACCCCAGACTCACCAAAGAGGAAAAAGGCCAAAACAAAATTAATTTCTCTTCACCTTTTCATTAAGATATGGATGTCTCAATCCTTATCACATTATTTTTTTCATTTTGGAAGTATTTCACTGCAGCCTAAAGAGTAGATTGGATATCTGTTCATGATGGTCACAACAATCCTGGAGTAAAGATCTTAAAGGAAATAGAATGAGAATTCTCTCAGACCCAATCCAAACATACATGACACCTTTTGCACCACTTTTAGGAGAAAGAGAGGCACTCCAGCTTCCAGCTGCAAAGCTGGAAAACAGACATTTCAGCTGCAGTGTGGACACAGGTGTGAGGACTTACTACTGGAAAACAAGTTTAAAGAGAACATTTGTCCAAATAAATTGAAGGTGTGGGATTGGTAGACAACAGATTTGTGACATCCTGGAAAATTCTTGCCAATGATACTGTGTCTATCAGGGCTGTAAGATTATTGCTAGTTTATTCTAGCTAACCTAGAAGTACCACATGCTTTACTGAAAGCTGTTGCCAAGGGCTGTGCCCTGGGATGATTGCACAGCTCTTCTTGCTCAGCCAGACCCGTCAGGTTCATACAGCTACAACTCCCCTCCTTCTGGACAGAAGTCACATGAATGGTGTCATCAGGTGTCAGGAGTTGTGTGAGAGAGGACTTGGTGACAGCTCTTATGCCTGAGAATAAGAAATCCCTGAAGCCTTTCACACCATCCTCACTTCCACCAAAAACCAGTCAGACCACAGCTGGGAGGAATGGTGAATTTATTTAAGGAAAAAGCAATTGCTTTCAGCTGTGTTTCATTTCTAAGGCTGTCCTCTCGAGGGATCTAACTAGAAACATGAATGAAAATCAAAGTGAAGTGTCTTGTGCAAGTCCTTGTAATGACAGGGAAAGTGGTTGTCACCCAGCCCCAGAGGTGGAGCAGTGCTTGGGGGTGCTCCTCACATGGTAGGAGCTGTGATGGCAGTGGTGCCCACCCAAAACCATTCACACTGCTTTTTTAGTCCTTCTCTCAGCAGGAAGCATTGCCAGAGCAAGAGAGGCTCGGCCCTGCATTGCCACAGACAGAGGAAGAGGTTTCCCTGGGAATTTCACAGTGCTCCAAACTGAAAAAGGCACAGGAAAAAGAATCCTACAAAGTGTTTTTAAACAAATAAATTGACCGTGATCTGAAGAAAAGATGGGCTCACATTTTTTTCTCCAGGAGAGCATTTAAAAGACCCCCCTGGGCCAAGTAACTAAATTTCCCTCTCCTCTAGATGCAGCATTGAATTTCATGACATGTAGCTTCAAATTTTTCCTTCCTGTGGCTAAATCTGTATGGCTTTAAATTGGTTAACAGTTCCTGTCAGAAATCCTTGATCTGCAGGTGGCACAGAAATGTCAATTTTCATTCAGCATTATATATTCAATAGGAATTCTTAGCTCATGTATGGGAGAAAATTTTTCTTGTGGAAAGAATCAGCAAAACTTGTATATGGAGGAATAGTGTCAGGATGTGTACTATGGCTCTGAAAATTAGTCTCTACCATATATGTGTGATGTGTATGTATAAATATTACATATGTGTGTACATGCACACACCAAATTTATTTCCTACATTAAGGTCATCACATTACAGTCATTTACACTTCCAAGACTGCTTTAATCCTCTTGATGCTGTTTTTGTCAAGCCTCACAATGAATTTCAGAAGCTGTCAGTGCCAGGTGAGTGATGCTGTTGAACCAGTTTCCAGGATGAATTCAAATATTCATGTGTGAGAGGAAAACTGAGATTCAAAGTCAGTTCCTAAATTACAAGATGATAGATATTTCTTTTTGTAAACAGCCTGAACATTACTGCCAGAGGAAAAAAAAAAAAGGGGGGGGGGGGAACTGATAACCTCTGTTAACATTTTGGGCCACATTTGGCTGAGGATGATCATGAGAATTGAGTGGTGGGTTGAGTCAAGTTTCCACTACACAGGCAGTCTTTTCCCTAAAGCACTACAGGTTAGAAGACTCTTTAATAGGTGGTTTTAGGACAACCCAGGGCTGTAACGTAGAGCACTACAGAAAATCAGACTCAACAGTTGACCTCAGGATTCCAAATCTGAGTGTTCCTCAGCACCTCCAGGTGCTGGTGCAACAGTCGAAGTGAATAATGAGTTTTCTTTAATGTATGGAACAGGACTTTCCCCATCAGTTTAACTGCTGTATTCATGTGCATTAGATATTTTGACTATCAGTGTATTCAATAACAGTAATATTGAAGTGTGGTGCCTGCTGTGTGAAATGATTTGGTTTGAGCCTTGCCTGCCACCACATGCTTACCTGAACTCTGGGCTGCCAGGAGCACCTCTTGCAATGCTGTCCTTTCTGTTCCTAGCAATGTGATTTTCTTTTATCAACTAGTCTAAAAGAGCAAATGGCTTTGCTTCCTCTTCACACTGCTCCTTCATACTTGATGTCTCCTCTCTTGGCTCAAGGGCCTCCCACGAGCACTGACAGAAACTCACATACAGTAAGAATTATTGCCTCAACTCTTCTGCCTCCTCAGTCTTCAAGGGTGCAGTGAGCAGGGTGTGTGGCATGAGGCTGTGTGGGTGCTGTAGTCAGCATACCCAGAGAGCTGGCTGGAAGTGCTCAAGATCTTCCCTCTTCTGCTGGGAAAACAGGCAGCATTTCCAGCCCTGGTTTTAGCTTCATGTGACTGAATAACACAATCCATGTGAAGGCTATTGTCAGTCTTGCACATTTCTTCCCTTTCTCCTTCCAGCTTTAAACTCAAGATGACACAGTTTGGAGTGTCTTTCTTTTGAGCAATGAATTTACAAAAGCTATTTTCTTTTTCCTGACAGTGACTCAGCCCTAGGGAAATAAAATTAAGTGCAAATAAACATTGAAAATTAATTTCAAAATCTCTAAAAACATGATGTGTAGCAGATTTTTTGGCAATTTTTTATTGTTTGTTACAAGTTACTCTGCTGCTGTCTTTACAGGGTAAAAGACTTGATTTGCAAGTGAGCTACGTGTCTGCAAACATAGCATGCTCAGGTGGGAAACTTCCAGACGTGAGCCTTGGGGCTGCTCCAGAAGGTCCATTTTTGAATGTTCTACTCAGCTTGGAAGGCTTCATAGTATGCTATAAATGTTACATAAAGAAAAGCTCACTTATGCCTTGCTGAAGGCATCTCTGCTTTACAATCTGCAGAGTGAGGCTGGGAGAGTTTATTGAGTCATTTTGTAAAGTGTGTAGGCATCCCATTTTAGCTTTTCTGTTTGGTTGCCTCTGAATGGGCTCAAAAAGTCAGGTGGACCATGAAGTGAAAAAAAAAATTCACATGCCGTCCAGCAATTTAAGTTAAGGCAGCATCTAATGACAACAATTACAGCTTAATATAACATTTGTCATGCTTGCACTCCTATCTGTGAGTGCTTCAGCTTAGGGCTTGAGCATCAAACCAGTGACTCAAAATCACACACAACAAACAGACCGTATTCATAAATGGTTTATAATCCCATTGTGTAAAGTGATTACTACATTACACAGATGACCAGATGCTTTCATGAGTAAGCATCCAGATGAGACAATTCCCTTCTCCACAGTGCAAACTGACAGGCCTAATTCTGAGCTCAGGTTGGTTTAGATGTGTATTTTTCACTGCATGTCCCTATCAATGTCACCAACATCAGAATGAAGGTCTAGCTCATTTTCTTTCTAATGCTTTAAAAGGTTTTGTATAAAGTAGAATAAGCAGGCAAGATTATGCTTTGGGAATCACGAAAAACCTGCACCCCAGTTCTGCATCTCCAGGGACACTGTGTATAGACCACCAAAGTTTGTAACTGACTGTGAAAATGGATGATACACAGTGACCACAGGAAGAAGCAACTATTTCCACTCTGGTATTCACTTTCTTTAAAAGAGCAGCAAGACCTAGAAGGCCTGCTTGTCAAAAGCCAAACCAGGGTGTCTGTTTTCAAACTGGAACATTTCAAAATCTAGACATATCAGCACTGAATGAATGAACCCTGCAGCAGCCTTAACTCTAAAATGTGTTATTGGGTGCCTGGGGAGAAATGTTCATTCCCTGCTAGAATAAGTTAGTCTAACTCTAGCAAAGCAGCAAACATGAAAAAAGGAAAAAACCTTTTTGCCTCTGAAATTGCAGCCTGAAAACCAAACAAAAATCCACTTGAAGTCAAAGCTCTGAGGAAAATTGGTTTCATGTGGACTTTAACAAAAACTCTTCCTGCACACAACAAAATGAACATCACAATACTAGCAGTAACTGTTTCTTTGAAGACTTTACCCTAAGTAAAGGCCAAGAAAATCAGGTGGTTAAACGGATGTGCTGGAGGAGAACTGCTGCCAACATTTACACAACGCTGTGCCTAAGATGGTTGTTAAAAAGAACAGCATTAGGAAGAATCAGGTAGACACGTGAAGCAGATCTCAATGCTCTGGGGAAAAAAAATGCAACTGCTCTGGCATTATACTTGATATTTATTATGCTGTATTCGGCTTTGTTTTAATACAGCCTTATTTTACAAGGCACAGCACGCATTCTACTGCTTCAGCAAGCAGGGACACACCTCTGCAGTAGCACGGGGCTACCTGGGCAATACGCTGTGTAAAAGACGTGTGTGAGCCCTGTCTCACAGGCTGATGAGCTCCGGAGTGGGCACGGCCGGGCGGAGCCTCAGGCCGAGCATCCCTGGGGCTCCTCCTGGGGCCGGACCTGCCGTACCGCGCTCGGGGCCGCCACACCGACCCTCCTCATCGTCACCTGCACCCCCCTCGGGGCAGGACGGCTCTCCTGAGCACAACCCTTACCTTTTTTACACGGTTTTTGCTTTTACAAGCAAAGAATCAGAGAACAGTTTGGGTCAGAAGGAACTTTTAAAGGCCGTCTAGTCCAACCAGCAATGAGCAGGATCATGCTTAACTCGCTCAGGTTGCTCAGAGCCCCATCCAGCCCGGCCTTGGATGTTTTCAGGGATGTGGCATCCACCACGTCTCTGGGCAAATTGTGCCAGTATTTTGCCACCCTCATTGAAAACAAAACTTCCTTTTGTCTTCTATCTAAGGGCTTTAGTGAGGGCTGGATTTAGGCAGTGAGCAAACCTGTATTAGTCATAGATTTGTGCCACTGCTGTGCTGACAAGCACTTGGGGTGAAACACACTTTACGGGCATAAACAAAGGCAGAAAAAGGAGGTGGATAGGTGCAGGCATGGCTGGTTTCCTTTCCCTCATATCCTAGGGGTGTTCCCAGGGGTCAGTGTTGGAGGGTTGAAGGGCTGGGTCATCCTTTGTGCATGGTGGAGCACTGATCTTCCACCCCAGGAGCTGCAATAATTCACAACACTTATTTAAAATTTAAAGTTGCTTTTAACTTTTATTAGCGGAGTTCTCAGAAGATTTAGATAAGGATGTGAGATTCAGCACTGGAAATAAAGGGATACACTGATTTCTTCAGAAGTGAGAGGTTCAAACACAGAATTCAGGCTGGTTTGTTGGCAATTCTGGGGGCACAAAGGATTTTATTCTCCCCACACTGAAAATTTATGGAGAATAAACAGGTAATCTATGCAGCTGGAACCCTCCTCCATACACACACTCTGCTGAATGCACAAACCCTGGTCCTGTGTTTGATAGGGGTCTTGCATCTTTAACTGTAACTATTGGTGAAACATGATATTCTTCCTTCCCTCTACAATTCTTGATTTGTTCATACCTCTGGGCCATGTCAGCTCCCTGAACCCTGATACTATGTAAATAACATCAAATAAGTTGCCAGTCACCTAAAGACATAGGGTCTACAAAGGTTTATGCTTTGGCAGATCTTTATGCCTTGGCTGATTAATCACTTGAAAGCAGTGGCAGAGGCCAATGCATGATGCCAAGCTTGAGCATAAGTCTTTATTAGAATGGGACCTAGGATGGTCAGGGACATTATATAAATGTACTAAATAACCTTTTAGTCCACTGAGACAGAAATTTAACAGCACTGTTTGACTGAACACGTACAGAGTGCTTTGCAATAGAGAGATGACAATAGCAAACTGGTGAAAAAGAGGAAGGCATTGACCTTAAGTGTCTGTGAGAATCTGTAGATAACTCTATGACCTGCAGCTTCTGAAGAAAACAGTATTTCAAACACAGGGCAAAATAAGCTGAACTCTGGCATCAGCAGAACAGAGATTAAATGCTTGAAAAGACAAAAAGCCTGTGCTGGCAGTTCAAAGGAAATAAGCTGGACAATAATCAAAATTCAGCTTGGCTGAATACAAAAAAGCATTACTGGAGTCTGGTACAACATCTAAAAGACAAGTTTTCCAATTCCCTTTTTAACAACTAGAGGGATCCAGGAGTTGTATAACAGCTGATCAGGGTTGGGTTTGTTTGTTTGGGTTTTTTTTGGGTGAGGCCAAGAGAGAAATATTAAGATTCACATTGTTTGCAGCTTCATTGCTAAGTGAGTAGTTAATGAAGCAGTGAACTTTGCAAATTCAAGCATCTGTGCACTACTGTGCTAACTAGATAGTATTTTCCAAATTGCTTAACTGCATGAGTGACTCCAAAGCAAGCTTGTGTTAAAGAGAATCACCTGGAATTTTTTTTTTTTCCATAGACCATGCTAGACATTCATATCAATTCATTTGGTGGTGCTCACTTAGTATCTCATTCCTCCTTCGATAGCAGAACTCCTGGCCCAAACTTGTTCATGCCCTCTGTGAGGATTATGTAACTACAGATAAAAGCCCTTCCTCACCAAGGTCATCATGGACAAAAATAAAGATGTGCACCATCAGCATAATACTAACAAGTGAAAGGAGACAGCTCTAGAAGAATAGTGTTTAAAAAGGGAAGAAGACGAAAGTCATCAAAGAGATGCTCATGTAAAACAGATTGAATCAGTGAGGCAAAGGACGTCTCCACAGTTTTAGAATTCAGGGTATTTGTTTAGATGAGCACATAAATCATCCAAGGCCCCCCCAATACCCTTAGGCTGAGATGCTTGTGGTCCATTTCACAATGCAGTGCAGTTACCCTGCTTAAATAAGTCAAATAGACATAAATATTTCTGATCTATTAAGGGAATTTACCATTCTAAAGATCTTCCCTTCCAACAGTCATGTCTCACTCTCTCATTCACACTGGCTGGTTTCTTTCTCTGGACAGCAGAGGTAGAAAAACAGTGTTTCTGGATATGATTTTAATGATTATGGTAGTTTGTTATTGTAACTATTCAAATACAATGTTTCAAATACTCTTCCGTTTCACCTGATAAGCAGTAGCTGTTCAAAGGATACAGGCTGGCATATTAAAGTAATCCAGGAAAACAAGAAGAAAAGAAAATTCCACACAGAACAGTGAGAACTGAACTCTCTAGATGGTCACTAAAGCTACAGCCATATGAAAGCTTCACCAAAGGGAGCGCAGACAGAAATAAAATGGAGATATATTCAGGTCATGCTTAGCTGATGAAGTAAGCCTTGCTCTGTAACATGATGAAAAGGTCAGTATCAGGTCTGAGTTATGTACTCTGTTACTTCACATGGCAAGTACAGGTAGTTTTCACTGGAATACATATTGCCTGCCTTCTCCAGTGTTCCCCATAATGGGAAAGGCCTGATTAGCCTTTGAAAAGAATAGATTTTTAATGATATTTATAACTACATCTATGGGCTATTTATAGCTCAAGCGTAGACTTCTGCTTTTCACTTCTAGCCACAGATGTGACTCTGCCAAGTGCCACTGCATTATAAGTTGGTTGGGAAAATGGATTATTAGAGAGTGACAACTTTGTGAGGATTTAATGAAAGCATAGTGATAATGAATAAGTATCAATTAAGGGCTGTCTCCCTTCTTGACACTGTGTCAGTTACACCAAGAACTGGTCAAGGAAATGTGTTAGCCCAACTGGATTGGTGGGTGGGAGTGGGAAAGAAAATAGAGACCACTACTGAATAAAGGAAAAATACAGCAGAGTTTCTTGTTTTCTTTTTTAAATTGCCACGTACCAAAAAGAACAACAAACCCCAGTTCCAGATAAACTTTTTTAGGTCAGCCTTCAAGGTTTTTCTCAGGCAAGAGAAAAATCAATATTTCAGTTTTGTTGTTCTCTTGTTACCGTTGCTTTTAGAGGCAAATCAATTTTAAATGAAAACAGTGCTCTCTTGAAATGCAAATGAGAAACTTTTTATCTAGAATATGTCAAGGTAAATAGGCTGATATTTTTCATTATTAAAATGTCTAAATGAATGCTTCTGCTCTTTGGTATCTTCCCCCCCTTTATTTTCATTTTTTTGACTAAAATTATTGACTCAGATGCAGAAAAAATGGTGCCTATGATATGTCTACAATATGTGCACTTCTTTTTGCCAGGACAAAAACAGTACAGCACAGAGCCTGAGGGCCAGAAGAGCTCATAGCCAGCTGCTGAGGCCACCTCCAGCTAATGGGAACTGCCCACCAGCAGAAATCTGTGCACAAGAAGCTATTGCATCCCTCAGGCTTGGTGAAAAAAAAAAAAAAAAAAAAAAAAAAAAAAAAAAAAAAAGACGGTGAGTGAGGGAAACACAACACAGCTGCTTTTGAACCCTCTTTCGCTTTGCAAAGCCATCAGTAAGTGAAAAGAAGTAACATAAAAATCCCTAGCTTTGGCTACAGAGTTGCTAAAATAACTGCTTTGGCTGATAAACTGTTAGGGTAAGAATTAACAGGTTTGGGGATTTTTTTTTTTAATTCTCTCTTTTGCCTAACCCTTCATTTCAACTTCCCCAATACCTGCAGAAAGATTTTCTCTCAATGTCAGATCAATAGTGCCCCTTCTCCCCGTGTGCTGAGGAGCCCAAAGTAGCACATGCAGGTCAAATCACCTGCCCTGGATCACGTCACCTGGCCCTTTTTAACCAATGGAATTACTGTCTACTTACTGACTCCTGCAGGATGAGGAGCTTCCTAGACTGTCTCATGGAGGAAACAAAGAAAAAAAAACTGGTGAGAAGGGGGAGGAGGCTTGCCAAGGCAGACTTCTGCTACTTCTTCAAGCAACCTGAGGGGTTATTCTTTGTTAACTCACCTGTGCTGAGCCCCTCAGGCTCCTTTCCCACCTCTCCTCACTGTCTAAACCCAACATCTCAAACCTTTTCCATTGACTTTGATAGGAATGGCTCCATTTTGCAGCAATAAGTGGTGAATAAACCTTCATGTTGACTCATGGATCATGTACCACCCTTGTGAATCTCTGCAACTTTATTTCTTCACTTTCAGGGAAAAAATAGTTCAAATCACAGACTTGCACACTAACTGAGCAGTGAAGCTGGCTTTAATTCTGACATTCACTTAGTGCTGACAAATTAGTTGAGTTCTTGCAATTTACATGAGGTCTCATCAGAATATAGTCCAATATTCAATTAGGAACATTTTTTTGGGGAGGAGGCATCATGCAGACTTTGAACACTGTGATCAATATATTAAAGAACAGGGAGCTTTTGAAGCAGAGCTGCTCTAATTAATCTACTTTATTTTGCATTTTGCTTGTCTCAGAAAAATATTCTTTCACTTCCAGTCTGTTCCCAGTGTTGATAACTGATCCTGCCCCAGCAGGGATGAGCAACTCTCCCAGATGATACTCAACTCTCCATTTCTGAGATACTCTAACGAACGTGCTAACCTTTGAGCAGCAATCTGTAAACAGAACCAAACATATTTGTCTATTTGCAAATGCATCCCTGTTATTCTACCTCTATAGGCATAAGTAACCCTTAGATTTGTCTGCTTTCTTTAAAGCATTTACTGATTTTACACCAGCCAGGCCTTGATCTACTACAACACACTGGACTGGGAATCCATTACAACACAACCATTAAATATATGCTAGTAGCAGATGTGCTCAGTGGCTTGGGAAAAACATAGTAAAACAAAGCAGAAACAAAATCACATGTGCAGTTAATGAAGGGCAGGAAACTTAGATTATTATATTAATTTATTAATTATTACAGATTTATCTATTAATTATTAGATTTAAGAACATAATGCTAAGCCAATATTTTGCTCAGATGAAATGATATGCTGAATTCAGGTCACTGTTAAACCTGAACATTCTGCCTGGATCCTACACTTTTTAATACTTGGAGTGTAAGACATTAGGGTCAGAGTATCTGAGGTCAGATTCAAATACCTCCAGAGAGGAGTATAAATATATGGTTCAAACTTGCAGCCATCTGTGGTGAGGGTGATCATCCCTAAAGAGAGAGCAGTTACCAGTAAGCCTTAACAATTATGAAATTCAGGGTGATGTTACTTTACCACTGCAGGCTTATACCTACATGACACTACAATTATGGGATCCCCAAATTGTGTCCTATGCTGCTCTGGCAGCCCTCAAAATCTTCCTGTGCAGCCTGACAAAGGATGACAATGTCTGAGGGATGACACAAGAGAGCACACACAGCCCCAGCACCAGCACTGTCCCAAAGAATGCTTCCATCCCCCCTTCTCCTCCCCCTCTGTATCGGGGCTGGGCACACCAGCAAAGCACAGGTCACAATTGTGAGGACATGAAATGGTGGCCTGCCCACAAATAATGGGTTATCACTGCTTTCTGTATACAAAGCCCAAGTGATGTCTCTCCAGGACATGAGGGCATCAGATCAGGCAGAACAGTGCGGTGTGGAGTACGTGAAATGGGCACATCAGCCTTTCTGCCTCAACATCAGCACACATGGCAGAGGGTTTGTCCTGGTTGAAACTCCACAGGGACATATTGTGCTAAGCGTGAGCCCCGTAAATAAAATAGTACTCCCCATCCATCTCCCTCACTGTTTCCTCCACCTTTCCCTGATTTTCCCTGGCCTGCACATTTGAGAGCTGTGCAACTGGATAAAAAGCTAAGGGGGTAAAAATGATTGTTGGATACCACTTTGAGCTCAGAGCATGACCAGTTTTTTCCTTCTTTATAAGATTGAGTGATTTTAGAGAAAACCAGAGTGTGATTATGCCATTATTTGAAGGACTGTAGTGCAGCCTCACAAATGCAAAGTGCAAATCTTTGATTGTAGAGGCAAACTTACTTTTGTCACTACATACAAGTGCTTTACTTTCCAGACCTACCACAGGTTTTGATGAAATCCTATTTAACATGAAAAATTATTGGTACCTGAGGACAAATAGATCAACATGTATTACTGAGAAAATGTAAATAAAAACAGCTATTAGTAAGAATAATACTCTTAGGCCCATTGTCCTTCACCTGTCTGGGGTTTAGGGCATCATTGCATTTACTATATTTGCAGCCTGGTACCCAATTGCAGGATTTTGCTAATAATTGACAACAGCCAATACAATTTTAAAAATCATCTGTAAGGTTTATGGAGATTGTAAGGCTTAAAACAGAACAGAAGTCATCTTCAACCGAAGAAAAATTCCCAGGACAACAGAGTAAGCTATAGTTAGAGTGGAATTTCAACTAGCTCTCACTATAATTTTCAAACATAAACTGAAGTGGTTACTGTATATTCTATGGTAATAATTTACTTTTAGAGATATGTAGCACTAAGCAACTGGCCAGGAGCACTGTAATGTATTGATAATGAATTATCTTTGAGCAGCACTTTGCATCTAAATGATGCCAGTGTACTTTCTAGATTAAATACCTGGCTGTTGTAACTCCACCAGAGCTGGAGTGATTTCAGAGAATCCAGACTCGTACACTTGAGTGAAGGACACAATGATATTTTTCTTTTTAAACACGTTGACATTCAGCCATTAGTGAACAGCTGTCTATTAGCTAACAACACTGCTCCATGTGACCTGAGATAATAGTGGCATGAATGAAACCTGGAGGGAAATGAGACAGGCCCAAATTGTAAACTGAGAGGTTTGCCTCTGAATAAGTCTGCCGGGGACCAATTAGCAGCACTATTATTGATTCACATGCTGGAACGCATAAGACAATTATTCAGCTCTTGATTTTTCCCCTATAAATCTGTCCAAGAACAGACATTTTTGTATACAGACTTGTTGAGTCCTTTTGATACCTAATCACTACCATTCCCATCACCAAACACTTCATGGTGGCAGTGAGATTCCCCCCACATAGTTTCTTTGCACATCAAAGTACTTATATTCCTTTCACATGTAGCAGAAATCCCACAAGAAGTCAGGTAAAAATAAAAGTGACTCAGAACCTTGTGATTAACCTTCAAGCAATTTATCTAGGATTGATCAGCTAGCTCAAGTGAAATATTAATTACTCACATCTGTTCCTAGGGTAGGTGGGCCTGCCAGAACCCTCCAACACTTGGTCCAGGAGGCAACTTTCCCATGTTCATGGGTTCTTGGCTCCAGTGTTTTGGCTGGAGTTTTGCCATCTCTCCTTTTTCTGACAGAATGCTGTCCTATTATAAATAAAAAACTCCATCTGCTGTATGGGAAACAGAATTGCAGCTAATGTCCATGTACTTCTCTTGTCCGTGCTCAGGGAGGGGATTGCCATTCAGGCAGCACTGTCACAGGGCTGTACAGACCCAGACAGGCAATTTGTGTTTCTTATACTCCTTTCCACTAACAACAAAACAACAAAAGAAAAGCAGTTGGTCCTGACATGGGGTTCATGAAGGTGTAGTTGCTTCCACACAAGTAACCCACTGGGATCACCCCAGAGCTGTGTGGCCAAGCACAGGAGGGGAGGGACTCCCACTGATTTCAGGAAGCTCTCGATCAGGTCTGAGTGCTGTACACCAGTTTTCCAGGACCCCCATTTTCCACAGTGCTTGGCACAGCTCCAGCACTGCCACAAATCCACCTGTGGGCTCACAGCCTGCAGCAGGCTCCTGCAAAGCCTCAACAGAGAAAGGGCAATCCCTGCAGGAAGGCACGAGGCGCCTGAACAGTGTCTGGAGGAGACAGACCACTGCAGAAAGTCATTAGGGTGTTTACAAGATGAAACTACAAAAGCTTAGAGATTTGCACTTCAAATAGCCAGTTCCCTTGTGCAACACAGTTCCTATCCTGTGACAGCGCCTCATAGCAGCTCCTCATTAATTTGTTTAAATATTTTTCCTTTAATGGACTCCCAGCCTCTCCAACTCCTCTCACTTGTATACACCTACCCAGACCCCTTCCTGCAGAGGCAGGCATGATGGTGCTGCGAGCTGACAAGGCAGGTGGCAGGGAGCAAGGTGGCTGTGACCACACAACAGAGCAGGACAGCCTGTTCCTTGACCCAGGCAGCCAGTGGTGCCTGGCAGAGGGGGCCAAGGAACCAGAAGGAGGTGATACATTAGGAGAACTTGGGATGTCAACAGCATGCTGAAGCATCAGGAACAAAACCCTGATGTTGCAGGCATCATATTCCCTCAATAAATCTGTTAATAAAAAAGAACAAACACTACAAAGTTTGGTATTAAAATATAGAACTACAGAGAGACACCGCAGTAGCAATTCCAGACAAAACTAAAGAAATCTGTAACTCCAGTTGAGATCAACTGAGAAAAAGACCTTAACACATGATGAAGAGGGAACCTGAAATTCACATCTTATTATTTTGCTCGGGGGTTTCAAAAACCTACCCGACATTTGGAACATGGAAAACTTACGAGATTTCAGAAACAGCAAAATACAATCAATTAACTTTATCCAGTTGTCAAAATGTCAAAGTTGTTTTTTAATGAATCCCCTACACTTTAGCATTTGCCTCGACCTTCCAGTGGTTTAATATCTACTCCTGATACTTTTCTTCTGGTACATATTAAGGAGGGGAACACTATAACTGTACTTGCATCACCAGATTTGGAATGTCATGATCCCAAATTAAAAAGCATCAATTATTGTACTGAGTTCATAAAGGCAGTTCCCATATTTTACATATGTTTGAATGCTCTCATTTGATGTCAGTGTACACAGCCTGTAATCTGATCAAACTCATGGTAAAGGGCCACAGTGTGACACCTTCAGAGCCATCATGGCAACCCACTGGGCTACTGTGAACTCACTTCTTTCAAAAGTCTACCTAAATATATACCTACAAGACTGTGAGACACACTCATCAAGCACTTTTTATTTTTTGCGATTTGGGGCAGCACTTTTCTCAAATACATTCAAGCTGAATGGCTTTTTGTTGGTCACTCTTACAGAATTCATTGTTGGGAGACAGCACTTGAGAATTCAGAGTTTCCAAAATTTATAAAGCAACGTGAAAAAAAATCCCACAGAACTAACTAATAAAAGCATTTAAAATAGATTGCAGAAAAAAAATTCTGCCCTGCTACAATAATAGCATCTCCAAACTATTTTTATACACAGGATCCATCCTTGCCAATTAGAGTGTGTTAAATAATCTGGAGAATAAAATTGTTTTGTGATCATTTAAGATTAATATCTTATGCTCTTATGTCAAGCTGTCAGATAAAGTGCTAAAGTAGAAATAAAACAAGTACCAGATTTCCTTTTTTGTCTGGCTTTTAAAAAAGTATACTGAGTGCATCAAATAAATGCTCATTGTGTTACTTTTCTTAAAATAAGATTAGTGAGGAAATAGTGTAGCACATAAAAAATTCCTCTGCTATCTTAAATTAGTTGGCATGCCCTGAGAGAGAGAGAGAGAGACTATAGGCATTCATTTTATCTAATGGAAAAAAATTTTTCTTCCTGGACTGAGCTATGGCAGCTTTATTCACTAGTATTTTTTTTTCTTTCTTTTTTTTTTCTTTTCTTTTTTTTTTCCCTGTAGAAAAATGCTGGTGGGTGAAGGAAGCAGACTATAGACTATCTTTGGTAGGACATTATTAACCTAGACTTTGGGAAGCTGCGGTTTGCTGCTCCCTGCAGGCTGGGAAAATCCCTGATATTGACACTTGCACTGAAATAAATTCCCTGAAGGAGCTGGGACATTATCTCTCCATGCCACTGTTCACAATCTGGAAAATAAGGGTCCAGTATTTTGTCATTTTAATGGAGACATGAAAGAATGACGCTGTTTGACTTACAGGTAGTCTGGGTACAGATATCTACTAGCAAGTAATAAAAAAGTATACCCGAATTTCATCTCTTCAGCCAAACAAAAGTGTCACCTGTAATAAGTAGAACATTCACCACCCTGTACTGAAAAATATTCTAGCACATGCATTGTGAGACATAAGGAGACAGAAACCTGTGCTTGGAGGGTTAACATCTCTAGGATGAAATGGAGGTTGATGCCTTCATGATCTACGGGGTTTAGAGTCACAGGTCACCTTCCTGTTTGGGGTTTGCACAGTCATCAGTGCAATAGGGGTCCTGATCAGGTGCTCACAGGCTTTGCAGTGCCACAAACAACACTGACAAAGAACAGGCTCAGAAACAGTTTGAACAACCACTAATCTGCAGGATCAGAGAGATCAGAGATTTAGGGATGTGCACATAACATATAGCAGGGTTTCGATTTCTCTTCAGATTGTGAGGCTAGGGAATGTCAGTCCCTGAACCTTTAAAGGTATGATCAAAATAAGCAAACACAGAGCAGAGGAATTCAGCACATTTGTCAAGTGGGGAATCATGATGTCTCCAGGAAGACACTTCTGTCAGTTGTGGCAGCTCCCTGAATGCTGGTAGTGTCGTTTAATTAGAAGTATCACCAGCTAAAGAAGAAAAAAATATTTAGAATTGGGACCAAAACTATTAACTGAAGTTTTAGAAATTAATTCCATCTGCAAGACAAAAAGCATAGATTTGTCCATTGCCCAGCAAGGCTGTTTCACTAATCAAGGCATCAAAAATTATGTAATACTGTAGCAAATGTCACTTCTGACTTCTGTGTTGAGCAACTATGGAGAAGGAGTTTTCTTTGGCAAGGCAAATCAATGTCTACTTTCAGCTACAGCCTACCTTACTCCTCAATGATAGACGTTAGCACCTTCTTGCTTTGGTTTCTGCGTTAGCCATGAGCAATATCCCACAGTGTGTGGTTCTCACTACCAACAGCTTCCCACCAAGAGCAAGACCATGGCAGATTCTCCCAACAGTTGTTCCTTGTGCCATCTTCACATCTGTTGCAAGAGCTTTTGATCGAAACAGCCTGGAAATTCTGGACACAGTGCAAGTTGCCAACGCACACATAGCTTGAACAGTAACCGTGGCATTCCTCTGCCACCACTGTGCTTTTAAGCATCCAGCCTGGGAAAAACATGTGAAATCTCCAGATGTGCAGGAATTTTTATGAGGGCATGTAAAGAGAGGACAAGGGATTTGGTTTTAAACTGAAAGAAAGTAGGTTTAGAGCACACATTTGGTAAAAAATCTGTATTCTGAGGGTGGTGAGGCACTGCAACAGTTTGCCCAAAGAAATTATGGATGCCTCATCACTGGAAGCATTAAAGGCTAAGTTGGATGGGGCTTAGAGCAACCTGGTCTAGTTGACAGTGTCCCTGTCCATGGCAGGGGTTTGGAAGTGGATAGTCTTGAAGGTTCCTTCCAAACTATGGTTCTCTGATGACCTTCAAAAGTCCCTTCTGACCCTAGTCATTCTGTGTTTCTTTGATTCTGTTTAACTCATAAAGCATTGCAGCCCAGACATTGTGTGCACTGTAAAAGTTTCTGAGACAATGGATGATCCCAAACTGCTATAGTAGGATTCATCACAATCAAAACCTATGTATTTCAGAATATCTTATGGCAGCCACAGTCAGTCATCAGAAATTTCTGAAATATAAGAGAAAAAAAAAATACAGTGCCATTCTGGACATAAAGTACAAATGGTGGGTCATGGAAATTGGTATCTCTTGTAGATGTTGATGGAAGTATTTAAAATTTATTCTAGGGCTATAGCAGTTGGATTTAATTCTCTCTGGATTCTCCCATTTAGCATATCAGAAATTACTTTGCTTCTCAGACCCAGAAAAGGCTGTGGTTACCCACTGGAAGTCAGATTATTTTCTGCAAGGGGGTGTAATAGACCACTGAATGGTCAAGAACATGACTAGGCTAGAGGCACTCTGATGGATCATGCTTCGTATGTGATTCATGCTAAAAACTAAAAATTGAGACCAAGAGAAAGAAAATATGGATTTTCCTGACACCCTATTTCATCATTCATTGCTGAAAATAACTCCATTTTTTCAGTCAAAACTAGTGAAGAAGGCTGAATAACAGCGAGGAAACTAAGTAATATATCTAAGGATTTGGGGCTCTGTTGCTGCAAATACTTCAACTGGTAATTATTTTTCTTCTAATAGTTTCATTACCACTGGTCGTACTAATTATTTTCATGACTGGAAACATAAGTCAAGTTCCAGTCTATTAGTAAGGTGACCCTGAAGGAACAGACTCACCAAGTAAGGATGGGGACCAAGATGGAACTTGGTTAATGTGGTTTGAATCTTCATTATATAATTAAATAAAATGAATCATGAATATATCTTCGTTATATAGTTCACACTAAAATGTGAAACTACGACCAATAAATGTAGTTCATTTGAAAATTTATGTCTGACCAAGCCTGATTATAGTGTAAGGCTAAGTTCATGTCTTCTTAATGTTTTCTCCATCACATCTCTAAATCCACAGGTATCTCTTTTTAATTGTTAAAAAAACCAATACATCACACAACATACTTTTTTAAAAAACCAACATGTCTTGGCTAACTTCATAATAACATGTAGAGTCACAACCACCAATTCTTTAACCCATAACTGCAGCTTGGGAACAGAATATACACATTTTATGAGGAACATGAAATGGAAATAGGCTAAATGTAAAAAAATTTAAAAATCCACAAACTTTTTCACTTTTGCTGTTTCAGTTGTGCCATCTACATAAAAGATTTGCAAATGGTAAGAAAAATGTGGCATCTGGCTGTGAACTAAAGTGTTTTTAACAGATCTCAGAAACATATCTGTTGCAAAACCCTCAGCTCTCTTATCTAACACTGAATAATTAGCCTCTGTAGTGATAAACTGCTTCCAAATGAGAAAGTTATTGATAGGAAACAATCAAATTTCAGTGAAAATATGATCATGGGAAAATTGCTCATGGAAAGAAATTACTTGACACCTGATGCATCCCTTAAAAACAAGGACTCCTTGGTGTTATCTCATTTAATATAGATATTGCAAACAATAAAAACCCCAAATGTTACTCATACTAAGCAGTTTTGATTATTTGCGGTTTTCATCTGATCAAAATCTATTAAAATTGAAATGTAAATTTATCTAGAGTTAGAAGTCTATTCTGTGGTGGTTATTTTTGTTGGGTTTTTTAAAATACTGCAATCTGGTTTTGTACATCAAATTTATATTCAAATTTATGCTAGACAACAAACAACAGGGCTAGGAAAAACTAAAAGCTAATTTTTTTTTTTTGTTTTGTTTTGCATGAAACATGTCTTTTTAATATTTTCCCCACTGTGTAATATATTTCTTCTCCTGTTTTAATCATGTAGTTAATGATGGGTAGTTAATGAGGCACTTTTCTATGCAGGCAACCAGCGGAGGTCTTATCATTTTGCAATAACAGCAGCTACCATTTCTTTTAATGAGTAAGAGTTAGGGTTAAGCACTTTTGCAGCTCTGGTCATTTCCTTTCATTACCTAATTGCCAAAATAACTCTTTGTAAAGGCCTGCATTTCTCAGGCTGAGTGGAAAAGGAAATATTGATGAAAAGTTGAGGGTATTGATGGGATGCATGAAGGTAATTGAAACGGAAATGCCTTCTAATTAAATATCTGGTATAGGATTTGAAAATGTACATTGTCCTAGATAGGCCATTGATCGGAGACTATTGCTCCTGCAGAGCACTGTGTTCTGCAGGACAAGTTCTTGGGACAGGACATAAATCATTTATTCATTAAGGATTTCAAATTGCTAGGCTATAAGAAATCCATTCCTCATTCCCTTCCCACATTCTTCAGTACCCAGCTTCCACCACTTTCATACACCTACCCCTGCCTAAAAGCTTCACATATTAACAAATGAGTTCAGGGTCAAAATAACCTCAACATTTTCAAAAACCATAGGAAAAAATCCCAGAGACATTTCATACTCTGTCCAAAAGGGATGAGGTTACCCTTGTTGACCTCTTGCCCTTCTCACCTATAGAAGACATCCTATTGCATTATAAAAAACCAACTCCAAGGCTCTTGGCCATGGCTGCCAGACTCTGAGCTTGGCATCTGCCTTTTAGACAGGGTGGAGGAGGGCACATCAGACAGGAAGGAAAACAGAGAAAATTTTCCTGGGAAAATTGCCTTGCTTCTCTTGAACTGATCCACTAACTGACACAATTCTACAGGATGTTTTGATTTCTTTCATACTGACATTTTTTGACAGAAATAAAAGGTTTTTTAAAAAGAGAAAGAAGAAACAAGAAATTTTCTCTGAAAACTTCCATGTGACTGCATTCCAGATCTCATATACTAGCATGTTTTCTTGTTAAATCCAAAGAGCTAAAGGGAAGAGGTCTGAACAGCACAGTGATCAATAGTTTATGTTTGGTTGATGTTAAAACAGGTTCCAGAGATCTCTTGACAGTTTTGCTCAAAGCATGCAGTGAATTGCTATAAATATCTTCACTGACATAAGGCAGTGTTGCTCCAGTGTGGGAACTCAAAGTAAGCCCTCTGTGCTCAGCAAACTCACCCTCCAGCCACAAGCACCAGGGCAATTGCCACATCACCCACTTCTGTGTATGGCCTCTTTCTGTGGAGGACAAGCCCTCACCTCCAAGAATAGGTTACCTACACATGCCATTTATCTAGAGCCAAGCAGATGAAAAAAGGTTTTATCCAGGATCTGTCATGTTCACTAAATAATTCAACAAACTAGTTTTCCTTAAGATCGCTGCCTGAAGGTACATGTATTCTGAGTTTGAGCACAGCACTGTTTATTTGGGTTCATTAAGTTCCTACTGTTCAGCTGAACTTGTCACAGGGTTTGGGGTTGGTTTTTTTTGTTGTTGTTGGTTTTGTGTTTGTTTTTTGTTGGTTTGGGTTTATTTGGTTTTGGTTTGTATTTTGTTTTAATTGGGGGATTTTTTGAGCATAAGCAGCATGATGAACATTTTTTTCCCCAATTAATATAAAGTCTCAAATGTTTAAATACAGGCCGGGTCCTTCAAGACTGCTTTGAGGAAATAAGCTGTTATTTGATTTCCTGGTGGGATTAGTTCTTGTTAAATACATTTTTAATGTACTTCTGGTATCTAATGAATTATGTAGCATGCCCCTTTTTCTTCTATCAAATGAGGTTTGGAAGAAATCAGGTCAACTCCAATGGCAAAAAACCTATACAGTATTCTGAAATAACCCCTAGTCAGAGTGAAAGAATCATTGTGGTAGAAATTAATTCTGGATGAAAAAAAGGAAAGTATTGCAAACAAAAGCCAGGCCTCTCTATTTTTGTGGGCACTCCTTCCCCTAAAATTTCTTGCCATATTGCAGAGACCAAGTACAATTTTTACAGGCCTTAAAGGAAACTAATAAAAACCAGGTTTGAAATTATCAAAAGAAAGTTATTTGTCCATCAGTAGCAGGTCTGTGGCACCCCTAAAGGGGAGAGGTTTCTGTGGATATAAGTAGAGCCTGGACACAGCTTTGAAGAGAACCATTGCCAGTTATTAAATAGAACAATCCTGGAATTCCCAGGAAATTCCCTGAGCTCAAAAAGATCTGATGCAGGAAGAGCAGCAGGTAAAAAGTCATATAAGCTTGTCCTGTTCCACCTCCTACCTGGGCACTCATTGTCATCACTGTTATGATTATTGTGTTCCCATTATTATAAAGAGTAAAATCCCAGAACAAAAGAAAAATTGCCAAAGTTACTTTAGTTGTTTGGTCATATGTTTTTGTGATTTAATCCCAGCCAGGAACAAAGTGCCACACAGCTGCTCTCCCACTGCCTCCCACCCCTGATGCCAGTGGAGTGGAGAATCAGAAAGAAAAGATAAACCTTGTGGGCTAAGATAAGGACAGTATAATAATTGAAACAAAGTACAATAATAATAAATACGGTCATAGTAATAACAATAATAGTACAAGACAATAACAGAAAGGATAAAGAGAGGTATCCTATTATTTTCATACTAAACCAAATAAACACAGCACAGTGTCAGCTACTAAGAAGAATATGAACTCTGTTCCAGGCAAAATCAGGACATAAGTCCAAATTCAAAACCAGTTCTTCTTTTTAAGAAAGGGTTGACTGTTATTTCCACGGAATAGCAGTGCTAATACAGCAAGGGTGTATGCTCTTCAACAGGAGGTGTGGGGATGACTCCTAACATCTCCCTCTCCCTGGGTTTGCTTCCTTTGTGCTGACACACTGATTCACTCCAGGATGAGTGATGGAATTTCTGGCTAGGACTGAAATTAAACATATGTATTCAGTAAAACCATTCTACTTTTTCAAATTTTCTGAAGTTTCTCAGTTTGTTTTCATTCTTTTTTCTTTTTTTCCTAGTCTACAACATTTTGGTTATTGTCATAAAAATCTGAGCAGGCACATAATTTCTAATTAAACTTTGACTACTACCTAATTTTTTCAACTTTTTAAAAAATTGTACATTTGTAATTTTCCTGACAAGAATCAAATTAAGAACTTTGAATTGCCTTGAGCTAATATCATTCACAAAGCCCTGCACACCTACGTGCTCTATTTTGATTGGGATAACTGGCCCTTTCAGATCAGACTTGGAAGATTATTTGTCATGTGGGTTTTACACTTAATTAAATATCAGTTTCCTTGCTTTTTGACTGAAGCAATTTGAACTCAAATATTCCCTAGGGGATTCAGAAGCAGAAAATCATTCTTCTACCTCCCACTTCCAACATGTTGATTTATTTTCCAAAATTTCAGTTCCTGAGGTAGCCAATGTCTCATTAACCTTGAAAGAATAAAAAAAAAATCTTTCAAACATAGGGATTTTACTTTTTATTTTCCCCCAAAATACTATTGTTTTCCAATTTTATTTTTCCTGAAAAGTTGTCAATAATGACTACGAAGAAAGGCTTTAGTAATCAAAACATGGTTTTACACAACATCTGAAACTTACCTGTTAATATACAATCTCCTACAGTTACTCTGCTCTTCTTCCATCCATTCAAATTCCCTCTGTGTGACTCAGAACTGGAACATGAACTTGGCTTTTACACCTCTCACAAAAGTAATTTTTTCAGCAGTTTAGGCCATTTGAAACAGGTTTCTCTTAATTTCTTCTTTTGGAGTTTTTCTCATGGATCTCAATATTTAAAGATTGATTGTCCCCAGAGGAAAAGAAAATGGGGAGAGGGTGACTTCTGCTGGGTGGAAATGGGAAAGCCATGTTGTATTCCCTGCTCTGAAAGGTACACATACAAAGCAGAGCTCAGGGGTTTTTTAGAGGGAAAAAACCTTTCTGGGACACCCATAGGTGCAACGATTTATCTTTTAATCAGATTGTCTCTCACTGGAAATGTTTTCAACAGTGAAAGAACTGGAAGGTAGAGATGCAGCATCAGTAACGCATCTCCCGGGCTTTTTCTGCAGGACTAAGCATATCCTGAGACTGCTTACCTTGAGACAGCCTTGTACATATGATGAGTACAGAGGTGTGTGCTAAGCCACAAGCTAGGAAACTGGAGTAGTTTTTTTCATATACACAATTTGTGAGCAGCCCAGTCAAGGTCCCAGGCACATGTGACTATCACCTTGTGTGAGTAGCAGCTCTTCACCACTGTTGAGTAAAGCATCACTGCTGGCACACGCTGTGAGCGTGGAAATTGGGCAGGGAATTTCATGTGTGACAAATGAGAAGGGGTTTCCTCACCAGCAGTACAGGCAAAACCGTGGATGTCTTTATCACATCTGACCTTAGTCTCTCCAAAGGGACAATGAGAATTGCAAGACATCTGGACAACAGATGTGAAATGCAATCCAGCCTTGTCTGCTGCTTGTGTACCATTATACTCTGAGCAGAGCTCAGGGACACGTATCATCATTGTAAATGACTACACAAAGTGAAGGATAACTGGGACTCTGGCAATCCACCTCCAGATGGGCAAGGAGAGGTAAAGGATCAGGATAGTTCAGGCAAACAAGAGGAGGTAGGAACGAGTCTGATAATTAATATATGAGAAGGAAAAAATTGTTACTGCAATAACAAGTAATTTGCGTGCCTTTGAACGAACATTGCTGAAGTGATCACTGTCCATGCTGTTTGTACTCTTGTGTGTTTCTTGGCTTCTTGCTTCCCCTGGTGGTATAGGTGCAAAACTCTGGTGACCAGAGATTGTTTTTGGATGCTTGGAAATTTATGCAGCGGTATGACTGGGGGGAAGAACTGCTGCCTCTCACTTGGGGCTGCCTGGGAGTGATGAAAAATTCAGTAATGCAGCATGGGAAATTGTACTGCCTTAGCAAGCTAAAATAGAGTAAAAATTAGGACCATAAATAGGGCATTTCTAACACTGGGTTGGAAATCCCAGTTTCTTTGTTTCTTTTTAGGAAGGCACACAAGCCCCAGTAAGAGAACAATACCCCATCTTTCTGTCTGCTATCTAACCATATAGAGAGCTCTGCTTCAAAGAGATAACAATAGAAAAACGAGATAAATGAAGGGTAACAGAAAATGCACCAATGAACTCCAGCTGACTCACATTTTCCACAGAGCACTTTTCACACTGCGAAGTATATGGAAAGACTGATTTTGAACAGTTGTATTTTGAGTTTATTAGATTGGCTTGACCTCCCTAGAACTGAAATACAACTTCCAAACAAGTTAACGTGTACCAGTGTGTCATTTTACATTTTTCCCATTGTTTTTCATTCTGAAATACTTTGTTTATACATTTTTTTCTTAGAGATCAAGTAGATTTCAGGGAACACAAGCCTCTTCTATTGTTGTCCTCCTGGAATTACCTGAAAATCCTTTTTCAGACAGAGATTTGTCTTTGTTCAGAACACTTAGAAAGCTGTGGTTTCTTCTTTCCTTTTTTTTTTTTTAATAAATCAATCTGTGAAACTGAAAAGTCAGCTGATTACAGAGCTATAAATCAAGCTTCTACATCCCATGAACCACCAACAGCAGCTCAGCAGTGTTGCTTGATTAGCAGGTATCTCAGAAGAAATTAGCTTTCAAGAAATCTTCAAAGAAAAGTGATACAGTGACTACTGTAATTCTATGTGTTAAGAAAAAAAGTTGTATGAGAAAGGCAGATGCTATCCTGTCTACTACTACAATATATGTTTTAGGAGGTGAAAAGATAAAGAATTCAGCTCCCTCCACCCAAATGCGCAAAAATCCCTCCAACAAGCCATTAGAGGAAAAAAGTTTCAACTCCTAGGCAATTAGGTTTTTATTCACCAAGTAAATTTCCTTACATTATGACCATCCAACAAGCCACTTTTTCTGACTTTCTGCCTCTAGTGGGTACCAATATGGAACTCTTCCAGGAAAAAATGACACAAAAAGCTTGCACAGCTATTTTCCCATGCTGTGCTATGAAAGATGTAGAAATCCTTCCTGACACAGGTTTTTTCACTTGCATCCAAAAACATACAGTATATTTTCACTTGATAATCTACAGGAGTTTATAATGGACAAAAACCCCTGTGAGAATGAATAAAGTAGATGGCGACTCTGCTTCAAAGTCAAGACAGACTGATTAAGATTCCCTGTGCAGCTTTCCTGAAGCTTCTTTCTGTGCACTTTTTATGACACCATCTCTCATTACATGCTCACATACATCTCTTTTCACAGGGTATGAGTGCACTCTGTGCCTTGGAGGAGCAATGATCACTGACAGAGGAATTACATCATGTTTTCTGCATTGCTCAGCATGCATAGCACATTTGCTGCATCATACCAAGGCAGAGAGCATCACTTCACTGCTCATTTTGGTCTGTTCTCATCTGCATCAGATTTCTTATCCTATCCATTCCAGACCTTACCTTTTAGTTTTCCCATCTTAGTCTCAGTTTTCCCAGTCAGGCTCAGACTTATCTTGTCTCTGACTCTTGTACTTTCATTCCAGGCTGAGTAACATTGCAGTTGCTTCAAGCAGATGCAGCCTTTGTTAAGGTAGAAGCACTAAGAATGAAACCTAGACTGAAAGCCCAGGACTGCTAAAGCCCTGAGCAAACACTTGGCAGCCCCATAGGGCTGAGCACCATGACACACCAGTGTTCAACACTGGTACAGCAGTCCAGTGCCCATGGGCTGGCTCTCCATTTCCACTGCCAACTGCTTTCAGCCTCCCTCTTCACACCTATTGTCTCTTTCAATAATCATACCAGTTTTGGACTACTCTGCATACAAACTGGGATAGATGTCACCATGGAGGGGTCCTGAGACATTATTTTCTAGACAGCAGCAGAAACGGTAACCTTCTAGCCAGATATACACACATATGTCTAAACCTGCCAGCTTGGGTTTTTATTTTAAGGTCAAAAGTGAAAATCCCTTTTGCATTCAGCATGAGTTGAAGTTATGAGGCTTTCCCATCAATTTTAATCCCACTTATTTTTTTCTCCCTCTCAAATTTGCAAGTTGATATACTGTTAACTGTATTGAGATTGTGGATGTTTACTTCAAGTTATGTTTGACTTGATGGAAGTAGCTGGGCCTCCTGTTTTTCCTGTGTCAAAACCACTAGGGCTCCATCATGGACTGTCAACATGAGTTCCAGCTGCATGGATAAGGCCCTGAGTGAAATCAGAAACTTCAGCTGCGACCAGCTGTATGCAATGTGTGGCAGTGCAGCCTCTTCAAGCTGGTGGTGACCATATCCTCCAAGAAGAAGCCAGTTCAGAAATATGTTAAAGACACCATCATGCAAGGCAAAGCAGCTCAAAGGCTGTGATCTTCTTTAGGGAGCGCTCCAGGAACCGTCCAGGAAATTCAGTCAGGTTTCAAAAGAAGATCAAAACATCTGCCATGGTTGCAAGTGGAAGTCCTGGAAGAAGACTGTCCTAGAGTTTGTTCCTAAGTGTCAAGTTACTTTCTGCACAGGTATTTGAGCATGTGAAACATCTTGATGCACCCATTACTCTTTCTAGTAGTTTCATTGTTGGAATAGAGCAATGTGCACTTAAACTGCAGATAATTATTTTTTTTTTTACTGAATTAAAAAAAAAAAACATCTTTGAACTGAAAGAGTGGAGGTTTAGATTAGATATTAGGACAAAATTCTTTACTGTGAGAGTGGTGAGACACTGGAGAGGTTTACCAGAGAAGCTGTGGGTGTCCCAAACCTGGGAGTGCTCAAAGCCAGGTTGGATGGAGCTCTGAGCAACCTGGTCTAATGGAAGGTGTCCCTGCCTCTGGAAGGGCAGGTGGAACTGGATGATCTAAAAACTCCATTCCAAGCCATTCTATGATTCTATGACTGATTCTATGATTTATTCTATGATTTATTCTATGATTTATTCTATGATTTATTTCATAGTTTTGAAGTTATTTAATAACAGCATGCCTGAGAGCACAAGGTCATACAGACAGAAGTATATGTTTATACACATAGTTCTACACAGAAAAGAATTCTACTAATAGTTAAATGCTCAAATATCTGTTTATGATTCTCTGAGTTCTATCTACTGACAATTCCTTTTTCAGTTGCTAATCATGAGCTCGCTGCTTTCACACTATGAACTCCCTCTGCAGGGAGATAGAGGTTTCACATACAATAGGACAGAAAATGTAAACAGTGAATAATGAGGGCAATATGAGTTTACAGCAATCACAAACTCAGTTTCTTTAATTCTTTTTGCATGAACTTTATCTATGAAGATTCTCCTTGTCTTCAAGCCAGGAAAATATTGATCTGAGAATGAAGAATAAAATTATTCACATTTCAATGGCCATAGATAAAAAGGATTCACATATGCTTTTTAATCAGACACCAAGCACTTAAAAACAAATAAATAAGTTTGCTACATCATTTTGACCAAGTATTCTGTTTTTAATATTGACAAACTTTGTGAGGAAAATCCTTGTGGCCTTTTTTCTCTGCTGAACTCAGGAAATAAGATATACTGAAGCCAGTTACGGTGTTGTCATCTTCTACAGCTATCCAACATGCCAGACCACTACACACAAGTCAGAAACATCTTCTAGATAGCATGAAGTGAACACACTAATAGGAAAATATTCTCAGGTATGTGTGCTAGCTGTCTCAAGAAGTCTCACTCTCTTATTCTCCTCTGGGATGCTTGTTTGCTGCTGTGCTGTCTCTGCCTTAGGCTGTGGAGCAGCCAGCAGGCACAGCTGGTGGGCAGGGGGAGCAGATCTGCTGCAAGAAAGGCAAGAGGGGAGGCCGGGGTCAGGGGCATGGTCAGGGGCTGGCACTTCAGCAATGACTTCTATGGCTTTCATGGGAGAAAGGGCCCCCAGGGCTTCCAGTCATGCTGGTCTGAGTCATCCTGAGTTTAATTTAGCTTTGCTCTTTCTTTGGGGGTTAGAGGTGTACAAAAGAGAAAGCAAAACTGAAGGAAATGGACCCTTTTGCATAAATCTACTGAGGAAGGGAAAAATTATTTTTATATCTTTATGCTTAGAATGCTTCATCAAGCAAATGGGAGTGCATTTGCTCTTATTTAGACTTTGTGTCCTAAAATTCAGCCTGTGGAGACTAAGAACCCTTTGGCCAGCTCCTTCATAAAAGAAGTGGTGCAGCTTTACCTCAAAGTTCTGGCTGATGCAGGATCCCTCATAGTTTAAATACTTTGTGCTTAATATTGTGAAGGAAATATACTGAGGCAGTGGGTGGGTACACTTTTCCTTAGGGATATGGTATAATGTGATCAGAGTACTTTTTAACTGTCATGAGCTATATAAGAGCTAGCTTGTCCTCTGTTGCCTGTCTGCTCAACAGAGAAAAACCATTTGTTTGAGAGAACAATTCCCTTTATTTTACAGCCAGATAAATGCAATCCCGTGGTTTTACTCTGCTTCCACTATGATAGAGCTAATTACCAGGACTTACAAAGGTAGATGAGATTACTCCCATACAAGCTGTCTCACCCTGAAATATGTATATGGGTTTTGCAAAGCTCTTCAAAACCTAAGATGCATCAGGAGGTGCTTGAATTCAGGCAGCAGGGTTAATATAGGCATGTTCCTGCATTTTAAAAAAAATCCACTGCCACACTTCCTGGAAAACTGAGTGCAAGATTATTGCCTGTTATAAAATGTATATGCCCAATTTCCCCAGTAATATATGAAGCTCATAGTCCTGTCTTCTGCTATGCCCAAAATGCTTGGTATTAGGATAAAGAAAATAAGTGCCATTTGTCCCTGAAACAGTCTTCCATTCCCTCAAAGCAGTGATGGCCCATGGATTAATGCTAGGCAATTGGGGAGATGTGTGAAAAGTACCAAAGAAAAGGACTCCTTACAGCTGCAATCAGTCATGATGCTTTCAAGTAACATAACCAAATAGTAGCTTTCATTCCAGTTCTTCCCATTCCCTTTATAATATCTACCCAGATGCCACTATGCTCTTGTGTGTGCTTTTCTCATCCTTCAGCTCTCTGACTACGATTTTCATCTGCTATTAGGGACGGTGCTGGCAGAGCCCTGTCCCAAACAACTTCCCCATGGCACATGGGACCCCGTCTCTCCTAATGATCTGCTTCCCAGTTGCTTTGGAAAGCCTTGTCTGAACCATACACACCAAGAATTACAGCAGTTTGAGAGTTTTTAAGTGGAAAATAATTCAACAAAATTGTGCTAATTCTCAAAAACACATTAAACAGAAATGACTTTCTGCAACAGAATTGTCCTGCCAGAGTTGGGTTTTGTCTGCATGAGACACATCAGCATCTCTTAATATGAATGAGAAAGTTTTGCATGACATCAAAATCACATTTTCAAAACTCAGTGTGCTCTGACTGAAGGTGGCATAAATCTCAAGTAATTTCACTGCTATAATTATTCTAGGTTTAAGGCAGTGTAATAGGGAATAAAATATATTCTAGCAAGCACTGCTAGTCATCACTTTAGGATCACATTTTAATTTTATGGAGAATTTTAACTAACACAATTAAAAAGGGAAGATGGAACTAGAACGTGGAAACAAGTCACTTTCAAATGAATTTATTTGTAATGGCTTCCTCTGAAGCAGCTTGCAAGCAACGTAACCACTCATCCAGAATGTGGTTATTTTTCTAACTTTAGCTAATGTTGATTTAAATACCATTTTAGTAACAGTGCAAGAAAACTAACACTCGATTCTTTTTTATTGTGATTAATTCTTCCAATATTTCTAAATATTTTCTAAATACTTCCTGTGTTAGATTCTAATACCACTTACATTTTGTTTTCTATTGCTTTAATTTCATTAGCTCCAAAGAAATTATTCCAGAGATTCGCCAGGATAATTTGGAACACAAGCATTATTTAATTCTAAATAACCATTAAAAAGTGCATAATACAAATGTTATTTCCACATCATTTTATTTATTCTGAAAACAGGAAAAACCTAGTGACTCCAAGAAGCTGAACAGCATGCAAAGCATGATTTAAACACTACTAAAACACAGGTCTAAATAGATGATTTTAATGTGGCTGAACGACCATCAACCCTGGGATCACATAATTTCATTACCATCTAAAGAAAACCCCCAACAAATAACCAGTTGAAATAATAAATATCTGTAGACAAGGGCTCAAGGACTGAACACAGTGAGTGCTTTGATGTTGCCTTAAGGCAAAGGCTAAGACAGAGGCTAGACCGAGTTATAATAATAATAAGGTGAACATTTATTAAAGGCCTTCAAGGCCACACCCTGGCAGCCACAGCAGTGGCCCAGCCCGGATGGCTCCGAGATGGAAGCAAAAGAGGGAGTCACGAGATTCCCCCCCCTCCCTTTTTACAAGTTTCAGCCCATTTGCATACCCCCCATCCATTGTCCAATCAACAATTCCAAATCACGATGTTTCATCCTTCCATCTGGTCTCCTTCCTTTCACATTGTTTATCTTCAGGGCCTGGAGCTCAGAGAGAGTGTCCTTGAAGAAAGTGAGGCTC